>SJYC01114684.1:0-11463 GCA_006408675.1 Madoqua kirkii | reverse complement strand
ACAGAGTCAGACATAACTGAAGCAACTTAGCAGTAGCAGTAGCAGTAGTTAAATTACTTGAGAACATTTAATTTCTTCTGTGCTATATTTTTTTAACATCTCATGTTTTAAATTTCACCATTGATTCCATTTAAACCACTGTGGTCCAAACAAAAGCCATCTACAGGTTAGATTTGAGAAACACAGAGATAGTCCTTTGAAGGGGAAACAAAAAATGACTTAATTCTCTTATGACCCAGGAATCCCACTGCTGGGCATATACTCCAAGAAAACCATAATTCAAAAAGACATATGTATCCTAATGTACATCGCAGCACTGTTTACAATAGCCAAGACATGGATGCAATCTAGATGTCCATCAACAGATGAATGAATATAGAAGATATGGCACATAATATAATTTAATATTAGTCATTAAAAGGAACTAAATTGGGTCATTTGTAGTGATGTGGATGTACCTAGAGTCTGTCATATAGAGTGAAGTAAGTCAGAAAAAGAAAAACAAATGTATTAATGCATATATATGGAATCTAGGAAAATAGTACTGATGAACCTATCTGCAGGGCAGGAATAGAGATGCAGATGTAGAGAACCGACCTGTGGAGAGTGGGAGGGGGAGGGTGGGATGAGCTGAAAGAGTAGCATTGACATGTGTGTGTGTGTGTATTTATATATATATATACATATATATATGTATATATATATAACCACGTGTAAAATAGACAGCTAGTATGTTTCATTTTTAAGATTTGTTAGGTGTAACTGGAAATAGTGCTCAGTCTAGGGCTAATTATTTCCCAGGATTGATAGATTGTGTACTCTACATGAAGCCTCTGAATCTTGAGGATTTTTTGTCTGGCTGATGGGAGCAGGCACTACTTACAATCCTTTGATAGTCCCAGTTGGATAGACCAGTGTCTAATCTTTTCAGGACATTCTTCAGCTTCAAGTAGTTTCCTCACATACATGGATTGATCAATACAGCAGGGGACCTTCCACAAATCTCCATGGTTCTCTCTCTGTGCAGCTCTATCCTCTTTGGTACTCGACTGTGTCAGCTTTATCTACAGTGTTCTTTATAGGTTCTCATTTCTGTCTCCTCTTCCTGAACAGCCCTTTTGTGCTGTGGTCTGGAAACCATTCCAAAGCAGTCATCTGGGGTAATAGAAAGGCTCATCTCTCAAGCATCACTGTCTTTCATTGCCTCACGTCCAGTGCCTTGCAAACTATTGTTTCACATATTTGTCTGTCTTTCTCTTATTCCAGATGGGAGGATAAACATCATATTTTTCCTGGTATTTTATCTTGGCCAGAAGTGGAAGTCATTTCTATATACTTTAATCAAAGATTCCTGATAACTTTTTTTGTTGTGTCATTCTTCATATTCATTCATTCAAAGTATATGGAATAATTGCAATGAACCACAATAACACTAAGGATATAGATTTGATTCTCCAACCCAACAAATTAAGCCCAGAAATGTTTAGACACAGAGGTAGGGAAGTAAATTTTTTTCCCTACACTTAGTTCTCCTTTAAAAAAAATTAAATGATGATAAGGAATCTGAATATTTTATACTGACAAAAGTCATGATGACATTAAAGTTAAGGCTGCTCTAGAACAAAGACAATTTCATTTATTTCTTTAGTTTAGAAGGATGACATGGAATTATTGAATGTTATGGAGCTGAACTTCTCAAACTTCAACATACATGAAGCATTTTCTTTTTATTTTTTTGTAAAATGCTGAATTCTGGTATTAGGTGAGGTCAGGCATGCTGCATTTGTAATGAACTCCCAGAGGTTGCAAATATTTCTAGGTGCTGTATTTGATTTTGTGAATAAGAGTCATCTGTGAACTCCATATAAAATTTTAGCAAAAAATAAGGATGGAAACAAGATTACAAGAGACATTAAATGTGATGCTGTTGATCTGTTTATAGCCGAGAGCTGTGATGTCATACAACAGTGAGTTGTAAACATGCGAGTCTATGTATTGCCTATCCATATATTTCAATAGCCTGAAATAGTGTGCTGGCTAATAGCACCTTTTCAATAAAATTTTGTTGAAGAACATTGGGGTAGTAAAGTTTCCTTGGAGAAATTTAATCCCATGATTCTTAATTTGGAGGGGTCATATCTACCCTTGTAAAAATCTGTAAAAAGCACTTGATAAGCACCAAATTTTTATCCAAATGAATGTCTATATGCAGCTTCTAAAGTCCTTTCACAAGCCATCTAGGATTTTTTAAACCTCTTAATTTTTATGCACACGGACCCTGTTAATGAATAGAAATCTTAAATTATTGACCAAAACCCCAGGGTTGATCATTGGCAGAATTTTTATTATCTCCTGAGTCTGTTAATTTTCAATGACTTTTTCCCCCTCTTGTATTACACTATACATTTTTTCTAAGAGAAATATATTTTCCATTCCCAACAAAGAGGATGAACTTCATTGTGTAAAACTAAATGAATTGACCACTGAGAGTTGTAATTTTGTCTTAGATTTACTGGCCTGGGAATCTACAGTGTAAGCATGTCTGTTCCCTGGGGTAATTGCTTCAATACAACCAGGACCACCTGTTCTAAATGCTTATTTGAGCAGCTCTCAGTACCAAAGAGGATGGAAATGTTAATGAGAAACTCTCTTTAGGCAAAGGAAGATGTGGAGTTTATACTTTTATCCAGATGACTTTAGCACATCGATTTTTGTCTTCTGAGATATAAAAAATAATTGACACCATTCTCTCACTCTCTCTTTCCCAGTGGGAGTTACACAGTTATAGCAACTGCCTATGAGTCATTAAAAATGGACAGTAGACACTGACCCATCAGTTTATAAACAGTGGGTATGTAACAATGTTTTCAAAACAACTTTAAATGAAGAATCTGACATGAATGGATTTGCTGAGATTCAGTCATATTTGGGGAGCTGTACTGAAATTAGGACAAAGTTAGAAATAAATATCTATGCACGTGCCAACAACAAGAGGCAGCCCAAGGAGGATCTCAGGAAGGCTGCTTTCTTGTGTGGGGCAGATCATATTTCAGGATTTTTCCCAACAACAAAATATAGGAAAAATATCCCTAGGAGCTGTTTTTGTGAATTTATAAAAGCTATGTCACTGTACTGACAATTTGGAACAAAACTCCACAGTGCCCTGCAGCAAAAGTGCATGTGAGAATACCTAGACACAGAAAGTTTCCATGCTTCATGTTCCAACATTGCTTCCATGTTGATCTCTTTAATGTCTTTTAAAATGTGAGTTCTGGTTCAGTACCACCAACTCATGTAGGCCATTCAACAATTTGTCGCTCATTTATTAAGATGTAAATTTGATTCTTATTCATTTATTTAAGAGCTTCCCAGTTTAATCTATTCATTTTTTAAAGCTTTTTTTGCTAGTCTTGAACTGGGTCATCAAAATAACTCTTCACATTTAACCAGAGTCATTAAAAGTAAATAGACATTTGAGAATAGTGTAATTGGTTGTGAAGGCATTTCCAAGGTGGAAAGGCCAAAGGTGGCAAGGCATGTCCATGTGGGTATGCTGTCTTTGAGCCTGATTACTCAGCAGTTCTCCAGAACGACTAAAGACTTCCTATAGCTTCAGGCACTAATTTGTCCAAAGACTGTTGTAAGACTTTGGCTAAAGAAAACCAGAAAGCCTATGAAAACATGGCTTACTAATAACACGTCCCAGCTGTTCACTCCCTGTTAAAAAGTAGAGAATGACGTGTTTTGGAACAGCTTAAATACTCTGTTGGGTATGTTTGCAGGACTCCATCAAGTCTTAACAGCATGAGTCTTGTTCATTTTAATCAGGTTGTATAGTTTAAACTTGTCTCAGAACCCAGCATTTTGCTATTGATATGTCCTGTTTGGTATATCACTTTCTGTTTTTTGGACATTGTGATCTCTGTGATTTTCTGACTCACATAACTCAAGTAGGAAGGTATCTTTATTTCTTCTGTTAAACCCTATGTTCTTTGAAGATAATTTATTACTCATCTTTGCTTTACCTGGAATGATAGTCCTCCAATAGCTGCATGCATTAAAGCATGCCCAAGAACCACCTAGAATGTTTGTTAAATCACAGATCAATTGAATGCCACCTAAAAGATTGTAATCTCGCTGATCTGGAGTAAAGCCCAAGAATCTGCATTTCTAATGAACATCTTGCTGCCAATTCCGAGACTACACTACAAGGAGCGCTGCTCTGGAGTCTTGGCAAGATCTCCATTCATATCAGACAGGAGTATATTTACTACACTGACATGAAATTAGTAAATAATATAAACCTCCCACACATTTATTTTTAAGTCAATATAATGCTTTAATTATAGTGTAGAAATAAACTGTAAAATAGATTAAGAAAATCATTTATCATAAATAAGCATTTCAGTGTATAAATTGGGTCACCTTGAATGTTAGTCATAAATTCAGCCACCCAGCCATAGTGCCTTTTGCTATGTGACTTTCTGAGATAATAAACAATTCTAGTTAGAGCACCAAAGAAAACAAAGCACAGAATTCTGTCAATGTGTATAGTAGTTGCTATTAAAGCACTGTAAAAAAGAATCTTTGCATTTATATACAAAAATGGAGCTACATTTTAGGCTTAAGTTTTTCTTAGCACATTTTTTCTTCACAAGAGTCAGATGAGACCTGAGACATCACTTCATTGTGTGAGACTATGCAGCATGGTGCCGTGTTAGTTGCTCTGTCATATTCAATTCTTTGTGACCCTTATGGACTGTACCCCACCAGGCTCCTCTGTCCACAGAATCCTCTAGGCAAGAATGCTGGAGTGGGTAGCCATTCCCTTCTCCAGAGGATCTTCCTGACCCAGAGATGAAACCCAGATCTCCTGCATTGTAGGTAGATTCTTTACCATTTGAGCCACCAGGGAAACCTGGTGTTTTAGGACCTCTACAACTTCAGGTCCCCATCCACTAAACACCAGTAGTGCACCCCAAGCATTGTGATAACCCAAATGCCCTTCAAGTTTCCCTAAGGGCATGATCAGACATATCTGAAATAGAATATCATACAAAATGCCTTAAAGATAATAGGTAATTTAATTTTTTTTAATTGAAGAGAAATACTCTCCCATGGCAAGTGGAGATTGGTAACTGAACACTTTTTTTCTTTAAATGTATTATTGTATCAAGTGACTTTTTTTAAAGATAAAACCCAACAACAATGATCAATCACATTTTTCTTTACCGTGGCTACTTTTTAAGAACAGGTTATTGGACATCTTCATTATTGTACATTTATATCATTATGTCAACTAGCTTATAAATCAGCTGACACACGTGAGTAGACTTTTAGTCATGTTCAGTGAGTTGGGAAAATGTCATGATGCCAATTGCATGCAGCTGTGGTCTACATCTAGGGTGACAGTGTGCCCTGTTCTGCCTCTGACAGTTCTGGTTTACACCTGTGGTTCTGGTGTAATTATAAATAATTACATTCATTGTCAAAAGTGTCTCTATTTGGACAGTAAATTATATTGTCACCCTAGTTATACCTCACTAACAATTCCAGGTGCTGAAAAGCTTGTCTTTTTTTTTTTTTTCCCTGTGTAATGTAAGAAAAAAGTTTCCAAATGTTAACACCGTGGGGAGTTCTGCAATAGAACAAGGCTGGACAATACTTGTGTTCTGAGATTGTGGTCCTATGTTGTATATAAAAGTCACTAACTGAATATCATAGAGCATTTTGTTGTACATGAAGTACTACATTGAATAATTTCTTATGTTCTTTCTGTATTTCCATGACTTTCTTGTATTATGATTGTATATAATAATATCACGCAAAATATTGAATGTTAAGTTATCTTCTTACTCTGAAATTTCATGGCTAAACTGAGATTCACTAAGAGAAGCAAAGAGGTTATTGATTTTCTTTATTCCAAAGTTTTGAGAATGGCAGTCCATATCCAACTGAAGAATTCAGTCTGATCTCAGAAAGAAACTAGGATCCTAATCTGCCCATTTAGTGGTTTCAACGTCAGGCCTGTGGTCTCAAGATTCATTTCTGAGGTAAGTCTGGGAACTCACAAATCTCCTAAGTACAACCTTTCTCCGATTGCCTAGATCCCATGGCTAAATTTCTGCCTTGGTTTCCTGAAGAAGTGAAGTAAAACATGTTCAGTTGTATCTGAATCTTTGAGACCTCATAGACTGTAGCCTTCCAGGCTCCTCTGTCCATGGAATTCTCCAGGCCAGAATATTGGAGCGGGTAGTTGTTCCCTTCTCCAGGGGATCTTCCCAACCAAAGGATCAAACCAGGGTCTCCCACACTGCAGGAGGATTCTTTACTGTCTGAGCCACCAGGAAGCCCAAGAATACTGGAGTGGGTAGCCTATATCTTCTCCAACATATCTTTCTGACACAGGAACTGAACTGGGATCTTCTGCATTGCAGATGGATTCTTTACCAGCTGAGATACTAGGGAAGCCCTGGTTTCCAGAGTCTGCTCCAAATCTTCCTACTGAATCTCAGCCTCTTTGGTGAGAGTTCAAATACACTATACTCTTTCTTCTCTTTTCTGCTTAAACATGGTCCTTCTTGTCCCATACACCATCCCCAAATTGAGTCAGAATACATTCTTAATTCTTAATTAGTCCATTATGTAATTACTCCAGTAAGAGTACCTGTCAGGAAGAAAAAAAAAAAAAGAAAGAAAGAAAAAGAGAAGTAATTGCCTTAGGTTGAAATAGTTTATGTAATTGTGAACTTAGGTCAGCTCTTATTTTCTTTTAGCTTCATTTTTCTATAACCTATAGATAGTAACCTACAGATAGGTTAGTAACCTATAGATAGTAGGTTAGTAACCTATATATAGTAACCTATAGATAGTAATTATCTGAGATAAGAATCAAATAACACAAATTTGTAAAATGCCTAGAACTCAATGGTGTTCATAGGGGCAGAACCTGGAAGAAAAACTGTGTATAAGAGTAACGGAATCATATCTCTTCTGACAGTGGTAAAGACTGAATTTATGCACTATTTTATAGACTTCAAAGGCTAAAATTAGAACTTGAATCCTTTGGAACCTAGGAGTTAATGTGGCCTTTAAGAATTTATTTGACTGAGAATTTTCATATATCATTAAGATGGAGGAATACAGTAAACATTTACAACTCTTAGAGAAGAATTGGAAAAGTATAAGAACACTCAAACTCTGTAAGAAGGCCTCTTTAAATGAACAATTCAAAGAAATAGAGAAAACAATAGAATGAGAAAGACTAAAGATCTCTTCAAGAAAATTGGAGATATCAACAGAATATTTCATGCAAGGAGAGGCACAGTAAAGGACAGAAATGGTAAAGACTTATAAGAAGAAGAGATTAACAAGAGATGGCAAGAATACACAGAACTGCACAAAATTATATTAATGACCTGGATAACCATGATGGTGTTGTCGTTAACCTAGAGCTAGACGTCTTGGAGAGTGAAGTCAAGTTGGCCTTAGGAAGCATTACTACAAACAATGCTAGTGGAGATTGTGGAATTCCAGTTGCATTATTTCAAATCCCGAGAGATGATGATGTTAAAAGCGCTGCACTCAATATGTCAGCAAATTTGGAAAACTCAGCAGTGGTCACAGGGCTGGAAAAGGTCAGTTTTCATTTCAATCCCAAAGAATGTTCAAGCTACAATACAATTGAGTTCATTTCACTTGCTAGCAAAGTAATTCTCAAAATCCTTCAAGCTAGGCTTTGTCAGTGTGTGAACTAAGAACTATCAGATGTACAAGCTGAGTTTCAAAGAAACAGAGGAATCAGAGATCAAATTGCCAACACTTATTGGATCATAGAGAAAGCAAAGGAGTTCCAGAAAAACATCTACCTTTTCATCATTGATTAAGCTAAAGCCTTTGACTGTGTAGATCACAGCAAACTGGAAAATTCTTTAAGAGATGGGAGTACCAGACTGCCTTACCTGTCTCCTGAGAAACCTGTTTGTGGGACCAAGAAGAAACAGTTAGAACTAGACATGAAACAACTGACAAAATTTGGCAAGAGGTATGACAAGACTATATACTGTCACTCTGCTTATTTAACTTATATGCAGAGAACACCATGAGAAATGCCAGGATGGGTAAATCACAAGCTGGAATCAAGATTGCTGTGAGAAATATCAATAACCTCGGATATACAGATGATACCACTCTAACGGCAGATTGTAAAGAGGAACTAAAGATCCTCTTGATGAAGATGAAAGGAAAGAGTGAAAAAGCTGGCTTGACGCTCAACATTAAAAAACCTAAGATCATGGTATCTGGTCAGGCTCATTACTTCATAGCACATAGAAGAAAACTTGGCAACAGTGGCAGATTTTCTTTTCCTGGGTCCCAAAATCACTGTGGACAGTGACTGTAGCCATGAAATTAAAAGACACTTGCATCTTGTAAGGAAAGTTATGACCAACCTTGACAGCATATTAAAAAGCAGATACATTACTTTGCCAACAAAGGTCTGTCTAGTCAAGGCTGTGGTTTTTCCAGTGGTCATATATGGATATGAGAATTGGACTATAAAGAAGGCTAAGCACCAAAGAATTGATGTTTTTGAACTGTGATGTTGGAGAAAACTCTTGAGAGTCCCTTAGACTGCAAGGATATTCAACCAGTCCATCCTAAAGGAGATCAGTCCTGTGTGTTCATTGGAGGGACTGATGTTGAAGCTGGAACTCTAATACTTTGACCACCTGATGCAAACAGCTGACTTATTGGAAAGACCCTGATGCTGGAAAGGTTGAGGGCAAGAGGAGAAGGGGACGACAGAAGATGAAATGGTTGGGTGGCATCACTGACTCGATGGACATGGATTTGGGTGGACTCCTGGAGTTGGTGATGGACAGGGAGGCCTGGTGTGCTGTGGTTTATGAGGTCACAAAGAGTCAGACATGACAGCGACTGAACTGAACTGAACTGCTCCTTGGAAGGAAAAGTATGACAAATTTTGTCATACAAAAGAATGACAAACTTGGAATAAAAGGTATGTTGCTGCTGCTGCTAAGCCGCTTCAGTCATGTCCAACTCTGTGAGACCCCAGAGATGGCAGCCCACCAGGCTCCTCCATCCCTGGGATTCTCCAGGCAAGAACATTGGAGTGGGTTGCCATTTTCTTCTGCAGTATATGAAAGTGAAAAGTGAAAGTGAAGTCATTCAGTCATATCCAACTCCTAGCGACCCCATGGACTGCAGCCAACCAGGCTCCTCTGTCCATGGGATTTTCCAGGCAAGAGTACTGGAGTGGGTTGCCCTTGCCTTCTCTGAGGAAAGGTATGATAGCATATTAAAAAACAGAGACATCGTATTTCCAATAAAGGTCCATATAGTCAAAGCTGTGGTTTTTCTAGTGGCTTTGTATGGGTATGAGAGTTGGATCATAAAGAAAGCTGGGCATTGAAGAATTGATATTTTCAAATTGTGATGCTAGAGAAGATTCTTAGGAATCCTTTAGATTGCAGGATCAAACCAGTCAATCATAAAGGGAATCTACCTTGAATATTCATTGGAAGGACTGATACTAAAGCTGAAGATCCAATTCTTTGGCTATCTGATGGAAAGAGCCAACTCACTGGAAAATATCCTGATGCTCAGAAAGACTGAAAGCAAAAGAAGTGGGAGGTAGAGAATGAGCTGGTTAGATAGCACCATCAACTCAATGGACATGAATCTGAGAAACCTCTGGGAAATAGTGGAGGACAGAGGAGCCTGACTTGCTGCTGTTCATGGTGTTGCAAAGAGAAGGACATGACTTACTGCCTGAACAATTCAACAAAACCCTGTTATTAAAAAAAAAAAAAAGATCAAAAGCGATTTGGTGACCCTTAGGTCACCGTGTCCTACCTTCCATTAAAACTGACCTCCCAAAGAGGATGATAGAAATGCTGAGTGATTGAGCAAGCATAACAAGCATAGCACAAAGTCATTTTCTTTCCATATAGTAGCATGCTCCTGCTTCTCAGTATTTGAGGCAGATAGCAAACATTCATTAGGAGCAGAAATATTAATATCAGTACTAACAGTTTTTTTTTCATTAAAGATAATTCTCTAGATTCAGATTTTATGGCTATTCTTACTACAAAGCTCTAGCTGAGAAAAGAGCCTCACAGCATTATTTTAACAAATCATGTTTTAATCATACAAGTACTAAATTCAACACCTTTCCAGTAACAAGAAACTTTAGTTTATTTCTATCTAATAGAAATTTCTGCTATAATGAAAATATTCCATCTCTGTGCTCTCCAATATGGTAGCCAATAGTCACATATGGCTACTGACTACTTGAAATGTGGCTAATGTGGATGAGGACCTGAATTTTCAAATTTAGCAAACTCAAATTTGAATAATCACAGATAACTAGTGACTATGATATTGAGTAGCTCAGCACTAGAGGGATCATCTTGGGCAGCAACATCAACTTGTTAATAATATCTATCCCCTACTTTTCTGCATACCTATTAGATTTCATATTGCAGTTTTATTATAACCCTCTCTTTGTTTCTTTGCATTCAAAGCTGCTACAGTCATTCATTTTAATCAGGTTTCTCCTACATGAAATTCATTGGAGGACTGGCAGCACAAAAATGAAACTTACTTCGACTTTCATAGCAGTTGCAATATTTAGTTCCCTTTGGAGAACAGTCCCAACTGATGACCTGTTTGTGATAGTCTTCTTAGTGGTTTCAATAAGAACTGTGGAAACTTCATACATTGCACACTAAAGAGATGGAAATACTGTGTCCAAGGGCTTCCTGTCAGAGTTGTGTACAGTTCCCTATAACCCAGCCAGAAAGCATGAGATACTCTAGTACATAACCTGAATCCTGATTGAAGACATAGTTTAAGATATTGGTCAGCTTTTGATAATATTCTTATGGGGCTCAGTGATAAATGTTCATGTCTCTTTGATCATTTAAACAGTAAATGACCCCATGAATTGAATAAAGACTCTCCTTTGCTAAACCAATAAAAATCTCATGTTCTTTTGGAAGAGGTCTAGTCAGTGAGCCATGGGTGGTAATTCCAACAATTTTGGAAATATTAATCCTCCAGAAGGCCTTGTCAATGTTAACAAATACCTCTTAATCCTAGCATACCAGTAAATTCCATTTAAAACCCTTTGCCAAAAATCAATCACAGTTTACCTATTTGATCTATTGTCGTCAAAATGATTTCTTAAGTTATATACTTATTTTGATAGCTATTTACACTTTTTTCTATATCCTTACATGATTTTTATGTAACATGAAATATTTGTAGTGTTTTGGTAGAAAAATCCTTTGAATCTATAGGTTTATTAAATTTAATAGAAAGTGGTTGAGAGCATCAGAGGAAAGAAAGAGTATTTCAGATAAAATAAAACAAATTATAGCACCCCAAAACTTATAAAGTGGGTTAATATTACATATTCTATATCCTCTTTGTTTTCCT
>SJYC01114681.1:0-27327 GCA_006408675.1 Madoqua kirkii | reverse complement strand
TGGTGAACAGGGAAGCCTGGCGTGCTTGTGATTCATGGGGTCACAAAGAGTTGGACACGACTGAGCGACTGAACTGAACTGAACTGTTATTGTTCAGTTACTCGGTCGTGTCCTCATGGACTACAGCACTCCAGGCCTCCCTGTCCTTCACTGCCTCCCAGAGTTTGCTCAAATTCATGTCCATTGAGTCAGTGATGCCCTTCAACCATCTTATCTTTAATCATCCCCTTCTCTTCCTGCCTTCAATATTTCCCAGCATCAGGGTCTTTTCCAATGAGTCAGCTCTTTGCATCAGGTGGCCAAAGGATTGGAATTTCAGCTTCAGCATCAGTCCTTCCAATGAATACTCAGTACTGATTTCTTTTAAGATTGACTAGTTTGAGCTCCTTGCAGTCCAAGGGACTCTCAAAAGTCTTCTCCAGCACCACAGATCAAAAGCATCAATTCTTTAGTGTTAGTTTTCTTTACAGTCCAACCCTCACATCCATATGTGACTGTTGGAAAAACCATGGCATTGCCTATACAGACTTTGGTCAGCAAGGCAATTTCTCTGCTTTTTAATATGATGTCTAGGTTTGTCATAGCTTTTATGCCAGGGGCAAGTATTTTTTATTGTCATGCATGTAGTCACCATCTGCAGTGATTTTGGAGCCCAAGAAAATAAAGTCTCTCTGTTTCCATTGTTTCCCCATTTATTTACCATGAAGTGATAATACTGGATGCCATGATCTTCATTTTTTGAATGTTGAGTTTTAAGCCAGCGTTTTCAGCCTCCTCTTTTACCTTCATAAAGAGGCTATTTAGTTCCTCTTTGCTTTCTGCCATTATGGTGGTATCACCTGCATATCTCAGGTTATTGATATTTCTCTTGCAATCTTGATTTCAGCTTTTGTTTCATCCAGACCAGCATTTTCCATGATATACTCTGCATAAAAATTAAATAAGCAGGGTGACAATATACAGCCTTGATGTATTCCTTTCCAAGTTCGGAACCAGTCCATTGTTCAATGTCTGGTTCTGTTGCTTCTTGACTTGCATATAGGTTTCTTAGGAAGCAGGTAAGGTGGTCTGGTATTCCCATCTCTTTAAGACTTTTCCATGGTTTGTTGTGATCCACAGTCAAAGGTTTTAGTGTAGTCAGTGAAGCAGACATAGATGTTTTTCTGGAATTCTCTTGCTTTTTCTATGATGCAACAGATGTTGGCAACTTGACCTCTGGTTCCTTTGCCTTTTCTAAATCCAGCTTGTATATCTGGAAGCTCTTTGTTCATATACTGTTGAAGACTAGCTTGTATGATTTTGATCATTACCTTGCTAGCATGTGAAATGAGTGTAACTGTGTGGTAGGTGGAACATTCTTTGACATTGCCTTTCTTTGGGATAGGAATGAAAACTGACCTTTTCCAGTCCTGTGCCCACTGTTGAGTTTTCCAAATTTTCTGACGTATGAGTAGATTCACAAAAATAAATCAATGAATGAAGAATCAAAACTACTTTTAAGGGTCTCATTTTTGACTAATTTCCTTCAGACTCTGAAAATTTATGAAACAAATATCTTAATACCTCATGGTCTGATTAGACAATCAGTTATAAAACTTCATTATTCAAGAATGTATATACAAAAGGAGAAATGATAGAAGCTAATAGTGAGTGACTTTGGGTTTTGGATGGGAATGTAGGCTGGAATGATTGCCTATAGAGTCAAGGACATGAGGCCTGTGCCTCAGAGGAAGGTTAGGATGTAGGATATGGATCACAAGAGATCTTAGGAGAGGCTGGGAAGGGTATGGGGAGGGAAGAAAGACCATGTGGTTGTAGATGAATTGTACCAATAGTACATTCTTTCTGCTGTCCTGTATCAATATTCTTTTCAGTGTGCAATGTCTTGCACCCTGGATAGAATGTTCTTTCTGCTCTATACTCTGATTCTTCCTTTGGCCAGTTGTTAAAAATATGCCATCAAGAGAGTCTGAAACATATACTGGGACTTCAAAAATGTCCTTGGGTGTGTCTCCCCTGCCCCCACCTTGTTCTTCTAATGTCTATTATGAGAAAATGCTCAGATTAGCCTTTGAAAGTAAGAAATGTAAGGTACAACAGAATTATCCCAGTTTTTCCAGTTGAGTTCCTCCTTGATAAGCTGACAGTCCCAATCCCAAGCATAGGGGAGAGCCTAGCTAGTTTGAGAAGAGCCCTCTAGTTTGACCACAGCTGACTGCAGTTCCAGGAATGGACCAGTTCAAGAGGATAGGAAATTTCTAGCCAATGTGCAAACTCATAAATATGCTTATATTTTGAGCCAATAAGTTCTGAAGTGACATGTTATATGCTTTATGTCAATAGTAACCAATACATATGCCCTGATTTAAAATCATTTATGACATAAGCTCCAATATGAAGAAATATTCTTTCATTCTTTTTGCTGTAGGTGTTTGGAAATCATCTTTTGCAGGGGAGTAGGCATTAGTGTGGGTTTCTCTGGTGGCTCAGTTGGTAAAGAATCCACCTGTAATACAGGAGATCCAAATTTGATCTCTGAGTGGTGAAGATCCCCTGGAGAAGAAAATGGCAACCCACTCTAGTATTCTTGCTTGGGAAATCCCATGGACAGAGGAGCAGAGTGGGCTACAGTCCATGGGGTCACAGTCAGACATGACTCAGTGACAAACACTTAGGCTTTAGTCTGGAGAGGAGGGAAGCTCAAAGAGTTTTGTTTGCTTACACAAAAATTATAGAATTGAGAAAAGTAATCACTGATTTATTCACAATAATAATAATAGTGTTTCTGAAATAGCTAAAAATGAAGAAAAAGTGTTGCACTTACTTGAATCCTCTCGAGTTCACCAAGTAACCACATTTTATAAAATTTAAAAAGACTTTTGAAATCTTAAAAATTTACTTTTTGGCACAGCAAACTTTTGTTTAGAAATGTAATCCATATTTATTCTATTTCAAAAACTTAATTATGTAAAGTATATACAGCTTTTTATATATATGATACACATCATCATATACAGCTAATATATGACTTCTGAAAATACTAAAAATGCTTACCACCAGATTATGGAAGAAAAGATTACCAATAACTTTTAAGATCACCCTTCAAAGATTCTCTCCACAAACTATCTGCTTTTGTGTTTCTCCAGAAATAACCTCCAAACTGTATTTTGTGTTCATCTACATTTTCTTTAAGACTTTTAGGCTTATGACTCTCAAATATTTAGAGCCAAGTGTAATCGCTTTTGTCTACAAGGTCATATTTACAAATGCATATAATTCCATATATGTACATTTCACTCTCACTAGACTGCTCTCACCTCAGAAATAATTTGTCTAAAAACAGACTTACCACAGCCTCCCAAACCAATTTCCTTTCCAGAATGTTTGAGGTCTGCCAATCCCACACCCTGTCCTAAAAGTCCAGGCCAAGTGGTCATGAGGTTCAACAAGGGATAAAGCATAAATAGGTTGGCATAAGTTCTTTCCCACTACAGAAAAACCCTTTGATCCACATATGGTCAATGGGTCACTAGTAGCATCTTGGAATCATAAAGATCACATATAATTACAAAATTACAGATAGTCCCCATATTTTACCACTCACACAACTGAATAAAAACTTGGAAGTGCTCAAGATGCCCTGCAGTAGATGCATAGATAAATAAATTGTGGTACATCCAGATAATGGAATATTATTAAGTGCTAAAAAAAATAAGTTATCAAACTGTGAAAATACGTGAAGGAAACAAATGCCTATTACTAAGTGAAAGAAACCTATCTGAAAGGCCAGATACTATATGTATCAAGAGTCTCTTGATGAAGGTGAAAGAGTAGAGTTAAAAAGCTGATTCAAAACTCAACAATCAAAAAATGAAGATCACGGCATCTGGTCCCATCACTTCATGGCAAATAGATGGAGAAACAATGGAAACGGTTACAGACTTTATTTTCTTGGGCTCCAAAATCACTGCAGATGGTGACTGCAGCCATAAAATTAAATGACACTTGCTCCTTACAAGAAAATCTATGACCAACCTAGAGAGCATATTAAAAAGCAGAGACATTACTTTGCTGACAAAGATCTGTCTAGTCAAAGTTATTGTTTTTCCAGTATTCATGTATGGATGTGAGGGCTGGGCAATAAAAAAGGCTGAGCACCAAAAAATTTATGCCTTCAAATTGTGGTATTGGAGAAGACTCTTGAGAGTCCCTTGGACTGCAGGATCAAGCCAGTTAATCCTAAATGAAATAAACCCTGAATACTCACTGGAATGACTGAAGTTGAAGCTTCAATCATGAAACTTCAGCTCAAACTGGAGCTGAAGTTGAAGCTCCAATACTTCGGTCACCTAATGCGAAGAGCTGACTCATTGGAAAAGAACCTGATGATGGGAAAGATTGGAAGGCAGGAGGAAAAGGGGATGACAGAGGATGAGATCCTCTATTGGATGGCATGAATGTTCAATGGATCTGAGTTTGAGCAAACTCTGGAAAATGGTGAAGAACAAGAAAGCTTGGCATACTGCAGTCCATGGGGTTGCAAAGAGTCGGATATGACTGAGCAACTGAACAACAATAGTATGGTTCTAACTACATGACACTCCAAAAAAAGGCAAAACAGTGGAAACAGTAAGATCTGTGGTTACCAAGGGTGGATGAGGGAGGGTGAATAGAAAAAGCACAAACTATTTTTAGGTCAGTGAAAATATTCTATATGATATTAAAATGATAGACAAATGTGTGTGTGCTAAATCACTTCAGGTATGTCTGACTCTTTATGATCCTATAGACTATAGACTGCCAAGCTCCTCTGCCCATGGGATTCTCTAGGCAAGAATACTGGAATGGGTGGCCATACCCTCCTCCAAGAGATCTTTCTGATCCAGTGATTGAACCCACGTCTCTTAATTCTCCTGTACTGGTAGGTGAGTTCTGGGCTTCTCTGGTGGCTCAGAGATTAAAGCATCTGCCTCCAGTGCAGGAGACCCAGGTTCGATCTCTGGGTTGGGAAGATCCCCTGGAGAAGGAAATGGGAATCCACTCCAGCATTCTTGCCTGGAGAATCCCATGGACAGAGAAGACTAGTAGGTTACAGTCCACTAGGTCGCAAAGAGTCGGACACGACTGAGCGACTACACCTCACCTCACCTCACCTCATAGATATCTGAGAAACTCAATGCACTATGAGTGATCCCTAATGTCAGCTTTGTACTTTGTGTGGTGATAATGCTTCAGTGTAGGTTTATCAGTTACAAAACATGTACGGCTCTGAGAAGGATGTTGATAATGGGGCTATGCACATGTGGGGACAGGGAACATATGGAAAATCTGTGTATTTTACCCTCAGTTTTGCTGCAAACCTATAACTTATCTTAAAAAATAGTCTTCTTAAAAAAGTATTTGAGGAAAGGCAAAATATGCAACTAATTCATTCATTTTTTATTCTAGAAAAAAATCAATTGGGTGACACTTGCTGATAATTAAGATAGGAAACACCACTATTTTCATGTAGTTTATATTCCATTATAAGGGATAGCTAATGAGCAACTGGGCTTCCCTGGTGGTGCAGAGGTTAAAGCATCTGCCTGCAATGTGGGAGACCTGGGTTCGATCCCTGGGTCGGGAAGATCCCCTGGAGAAGGAAATGGCAACCCACTCCAGTGTTCTTGCCTGGAGAATCCCATGGACAGAGGAGCTTGGTGGGCTACAGTCCACAGGTCGCAAAGAGTCGGACACGACTGAGTGACTTCACTTTCACTTTCACTTTCAATGAGCAACTAAACAAGATAGTCTGAGAAAATTTTAAATTCTGAGAAAGTAATAAATTAAAACAATTTGATTGATTTGGATTTGAGTAGGGAGATGCTACTTGAAATAGAAGGGAGGCTATTTGATGAGATCACATCTAGACCAAAACTAACTTAGGAGAAGTTGCTATGTACAATTATAAAGAAAAACATGCACTAATTTGTGAAGAGCATGACACTTCCACATGGAAGAAAAAGGGGATCCAGTTATAAATTTTATTTAAGGTCACATTTTGGATAATATGGAGTAACAGTGTTCCTGGCAGAAGTGTGGTGCCACCAAGTCCTGATAGCACATTTTTCGATTCCCCCTTGTTCATTTTCCTAAGTACATTTTTTCATATTAGCTTGGGAATTTTTATTTTCAAATATCTCAGATTCATCTTGTACAAAGTTTATTATTTTATAAATGAGAAAAATAGTGCTTGAATCCTATAAATTCTCTTATCTGGTTCTCTGGGAGGAACCTAGGTACATCTAAAATTTTTAAATGGCATATCTACAATAGAATTTTATTTATATTTAACTTTTGGCTTGTAAGTTTCAGAAACCAAGGAGAAATTTCCAAAGACACAAAATGGAAAATGAGTCATGTAGCTGAAAAACTCAGAAAGAGAGATGGTTTAAGTATGCCTGGATCCAGGGCTCAGTTGAGAGCTTCAGCTCTCTGTGTTGGCATCTTTCAGCTCAGTGTTCCTCTTTATCAACTTAGTTCTTGGGGAGATTTCCCTTACATCTTGCTGCCCAGCTTCTAATCTAGTGTATTGAAAACTTTCACTTCCCAACAGTTTCAAGCATGTATCTCTGAATTGGGTTTCAATTAACTACAGAATCATATGTCCAACACTGAATGGCTCTATCATTAAGGTAATAGAATACGCTGGTTGGACTAAAAGTACAGAAGGGAGTTATACCACAAGAAAATTAAACACAGCTCCCAGTAAAACAATGAGACTAGAACATTTCCTCACACCATATATCAATAATAATAAATCAAAATAAATTTAAAAACTAAATGTAAGACTTAAAACCATAAAACTCCAAAAAGAATACAAAGGAAGAACACTTTGACATAAATTGAGATTTTTTTTAATCTGCTTCCTAACGACAAAAGAAGTAAAAGTAAAAATAAACAAACTGAACCTAATTGATCCTAAAAGATTTTGCATAGCAAAGGAAACCATCAACAAAAAGACAAACTATGGAATGGAAGAAATATTTGCCAATGACAAGAGCTGGACACGACTGACCTGACTTAGCAGCAGCAGCAGCAGCATGATCAAAACGGTTTAATATACAAAATGTATAAAGAGTTCATACAGCTAAATATAAAAAAAATTGAAAAGTGGGCAAAAAACATGAATTGACGCTTTCCCAAAGAAGGCATATAGATGGCTAATAGGCACTTGAGAAGTTGTTCAACATCATTAATTATTAGAGAAATGCAAGTCAAAACAAGATATTACTTCACACCTGTCAGAATGGTTATCATCAAAATGTCTACAAATAGCAAGTCTTGGAAAGCATGCAGAGAAAAGGGAATCCTGGTACACTGTTGGTGGGAATATAAACTGGTGCAGCCACTGGGGAAAACAGTATGCACTGTTCTTCAAAAAAAACTAAAAGTAAAACTGCCATATGATCTAGCAATTCTACTCCTGTGTATATACCCAGAAAAGCAAAACCACTAATTAGTTTAAAAAAAATACATGCACCCCAATGTGTATAGCAGCATTGTTTACAATAGCCAATATATGAGTGTAGGCCAAGTATCCATGAACAAGTAAAGAAGATGTGGTATGTATGTTGTTCAGTCACCTAGTCTGTCCAACTCTTTTGGCCCCATAGAATGCAGCATGCAAGGCCTCTCTGTCCCTCACCCCTCCTGAGATTTTCCCAAGTTCATGTTCATGGCATTGGTGATGCCATAAAGATATCTCATTCTCTGATGCCCTCTTTTCCTTCTGTCCTCAATATTTTCTCAGTCAATCATATGTTTCTTTTAATGGCTGAGTAATACTCCATTATATATATGTAACACAACTTCTTTATCCAGTCATCTGTTGGACATCTGGGTCGATTTTTTTAATATAAATTTATTTTAATTGGAGGTTAATTACCTTACAATATTGTATTGGTTTTGCCATTAATCAACATAAATCACTGAAGTATTAGCTTCAAGTGTGCAACATTCAGTAATTTTTACAGGTTCAGTTCAGTTCAGTTCACTCAGTCGTGTCCGACTCTTTGAGACCCCATGAATGACAGCACGCCAGGCCCCCCTGTCCATCACCAACTCCCGGAGTTCACTCAAACTCACATCCATTGAGTCAGTGATGCCATCCAGCCATCTCATCCTCGGTTGTCCCCTTCTCCTCCTACCCACAACCCCTCCCAGCATCAGGGTCTTTTCCAATGAGTCAACTCTTCATGCGAGGTGGCCAAAGTATTGGTATTTCAGCCTCAGCATCAGTCCTTCCAATGAACACTCAGGGCTGGTCTTCTTTAGGATGGACTGATTGGATCTCCTTGCAGTCCAAAGGACTTGT
The DNA here is from genome assembly GCA_006408675.1 of Madoqua kirkii. NCBI lineage: Eukaryota > Metazoa > Chordata > Mammalia > Artiodactyla > Bovidae > Madoqua > Madoqua kirkii. Next base: position 18,971 of record SJYC01114681.1, on the reverse strand, counting down.
AAGAGTCTTCTCCAACAGCACAGTTCAAAAGCATCAATTCTTCAATGCTCAGCTTTCTTTATAGTTCAATTCTCACATCCATACATGACCACTGGAAAAACCATAGCTTTGACTAGACGGACCTTTGTTGGCAAAGTAATATCTCTGCTTTTGAATATGCTATCTAGATTGGTCAAAACTTTCTTTCCAAGGAGTAAGCGTCTTTTAATTTCATGGCTGTAATCACCATCTGCAGTGATTTTGGAGCCGATAAATAAAGTCTGACAGGTTATACTCCATTAAAAATTGTTATAAGATTATGGCTATAGTTCCTGGAGCTATACAATATATCCTTGTTACCTACCTATTTTATACATAGAAATAGGTATCTCTTAATCTCATATCCTAACTTGCCCCTCTTCCCTTTCCTGTCCCCTTTCACAATTACTAATCTGTTTCCCCTATCTGTGAGTCTGTTTTTATTCTACGATACACATTAGTTTACATTATTTTTTTATTCTACATTTAATTGATATAGTATAGTATTTATATTTCTTTGTGACATTTCATATTCTCTAGGTCCATCCACATTGCTGTAAACAGAATTTCATTCTTTTTTTTTTTGGCTGAGTTTTCACTGAGGATTCTCTGGTGGCTAAGATAGTAAAGAATCTGCCTGCAATGAAGGAGACTCTGGTTTAATCCCTGGGTTGGGAATATCTCCTGGAGAAGGGCACGACAACCCACTGCAGTATTCTTGCCTAGAGAATTTGATGCACAACTTACAAATATGGGAAACAAACGACTGATTACCAAAGGGGACGGGGAAGGGAAGAGGAGCAAGCTAGGGTATGGTATTAAGAGATACATACTACTATGCATAAAACAGATAAGTAGCAAGGATATATTGCATGGCACAGGGAGCTATAGCCATTATCTTATAATAATTTTTAATGGAGTATAATCTGTAAAAATTACTGAATGGCTATGTTGCACATCTGAAACTTATACCTCAATCAATTATATTTCAGTTAAAAAATTAACCTGGAGGTCCATCAACAGATGAATGGATAAAGAAGCTATGGTACATATATATAATGGAATATTACTCAGCCATAAAAAATGGAGCACATTTGAGTGAGCTCTAGTGAGGTGGATGAACCTACAGTCTGTCAAAAACAGTGAAGTTTAAAAGAGAATGACAAATTTTATATATTAACACATGTATAGGGAGTCTGGAAAAAATTATACTGATGAACCTATTTGCAGGTCAGGAATTGTGTTACAGACATAGAGAACAGACTTTGGGCACACTGGGACAGATTGACAGAATAGCACTGAAACATATATATTGCCATATGTAAAATAAATAGCTGTGTGACACAGGAAGACCAGTATGGTACTCTGTGAAGCCTACAGGGGTAAGATGGGACAGGGAGTAGTGGGAGGTTCAAGAGGAAGGGGACATACATATACTTACGGCTGATTCACATTGTTGTATGACAGAGGCAGACTTGATATTGTAAAACAATTATCCTCCAATAAATAGATTAATTAAAAAATAAAATAGAGTTACAAAATTGTGGTTAAATATTTTCTGGGCAGGCATAAATAATAGATAACAGTGGTGGCAGTGGTTCTCAAAGTGTTGTCCCTACACCAGCAGTATCGCACCACCTGTAAGAAATGCAAATTCCTAGGCTGTACTCTAGAGATGGGCTTCCCTGGAGGATCCATGCATAGTTTCCATCTCTGAGTTGGGAAGATCCCCTGGAGAAGAAAAAGTCAACCCACATCAGTATTCTTGCCTGGGAAACCCCATGGACAGAGGAGCCTGGAGGGCTACAATCCATGGGGTCACAAAAGAGTTGGACATGACTTAGTGACTACACAACAACAACAATCCGAGAGGTACTGAATCAGAAACTATGGGGGGTAGATCCAGTAATATATGCTTTAGGAAATTCATCTAGGTGATTTTGATGCACAATTAAAATTGAGAATCACTGCTTTACACCATGTTTTTTAGAACAAAACAAAGGTAGATATAACATCTTTTATTTCTTAGATCTCATCTGTGCCATATATACCTACATTTTACTTCATCTTCTTTCTGTTTAATAACATTTAACTACCATCTTATGGCATTTGTCTGTGATCCTCCGTCTGCCTAGAACTGTCCTCATGTGGAAAGTCCTTCTCATAATTCCAGCAGCCCTTCAAAAGCCATTTCTCAGAATCCTGACCAGAGTGAGGTATTTTCCTCTCAATTCAAATACTTTGATCACATTTTATTTCTTCTACTTTTATATAATAATTTAAAATTAACCTATATATTCAATAATGTATATATTCACTTTGATGAATATTAAGATAGATCCTTTTTCCCCTGTTTTTCTGTTCAATATCCCTAGAATGTAAGTGTTGTGTAGGCAGGAGTAATAGTCGGCTTTTGACTGCAAAATCCCTAGTAAATGACAATTCCTGGCATAAAGAAGATACCAAATATTTATAGATTAATTTAATAAACAAACCATTGAATACCCTATGGTGGTTTCTCTACTCCATCACCTCCATCTGGTATTGAAGGAGGGAACAGCACAGTGAAATTATTAAATATGGGAAGGAGGCAGGGTGTCCCAGAAGATAGAAACCACAAAGATCATAAGCAGGCTGTCTAGTGTCACAAACTATGAGGATCCCAGTTTCTCAAATGAAACCCTCCTGGCTTTCCAACCATGAAGCCCACATTCTTTCCATTATGCTAAAGGAAAAAAAAAAAGAAAGAAAGAAAGGAATTATACCTTTTATATGATAGGGCTATTAAAGTTGTTTGTTTGTTTGTTTTTGCTTCATTTACAGTGCATTTTTATCTTTTATGGGGCAACACTAGCCTAGGAAGAAAACATGGGAGAACTTATTTCAAACAATGTACAAGTTGAGGAATTTGATTCCAAGTTTGAGGTGGGAAGAAAGCTATACAAGGAAGTAACTAAAATAGGAATCTAGTAATATAGATAAATATTCCCACATGGATGAGAAGAAATAGATTTCTAAATAGAAGCTTGGGAATAAAAAGAATAAATTTCCTTAAAATAGCCTGCAAAATTAATTTATGCTAAAGGTTCACAAATATTGTGATAACTCTTGCAAATGTGGCCTGGATGTGGTTCACTAAAATAGATTCAATGATCTCTAAATAGAGGCATGAAGAATCAGTTGGCAGTCAAAATTAATTTCACCTCTGGATTATCACTGTGGATGTCTGTGCATTTATGATGTTACAGAAACTTAGATGGTCAGTTATTGTTTTTAACTGTTACAAATGCATGTTACAACTTATTCTTGACAGTCATCCTTGATGTGAAGTAAAAAGCTTGATTTATTCATCAATAAGTTTAAAATTCCTTTTTCCAGTAGGTTCAACACCCTCCATGGCAAAAAAAAAAAAAGTTTATTTTCAATAGTTTAATGCAAGTGGTGTGCACTTTAGTTCAGTGCATTTTTCTTGTTTAGGGAAAGAAATCTCAATAAAAGTATTTAAATCTATCTACACAGTGGATTTTGAGGATAAAGCTTTGAGTCAGGTAAGAATGCTATCTATCATCATGTCTGCTTTTCAAGATGGAAACTGAGTTCATGCAACATCCAAAGTCATTTAGTTAAGCTGTGACTATAATCCAGGTACCTTGACCATGTTGTATTATCATTAAACAATTAGGGGTATAATCCACAAGTTAGATCAAAACAAACAAACAAAATAAGAGAGAGAGAGAGAGAGAAATAACCTCAGGTGAGAGTGAATTAGTAGCAAGTTAGGGAAATAGTACATTAAGCATTAAGGAGGTAAAAATATAGACTCGACTAGAACAGTTGACATTTGAATCTTGGTTCAGCCACTTAGAAGTTTTTAATCTCTGTGTCCCTCAATTTCCTCATCTGGAAAATGGGTTAATACTAATACCAATCTCAAAGTGTTGTTATAAGGGATGGATGAGATAATGTAAGATGTTGAGAGAAAAATGCTTGAAAAAGAAAATCGTCTAAAAGTCTTTTTTTATTCATTAATATCCATTGAAAATTCCAATTTTACTGATTAGGAATGAGAATTCTTGAAAAAAATGTTTTGATATTTAATTTTGATCTTTACCAAAGACAGACATGAGTGCCATGGAAACTCTTCAACAGGTAGCAGAACATATGTCCATAGCCTCTGCCCTGAATTGTAGCTCCAAAATGCCCAAGTCTTCCACTGAACACAAATGATGGGACATCTTCAGTAACTTCATGAGATAAAAATTTACAGTGAAGAATTAGTTAAATTGGGAAGTTCCAAATGAGTGAAATTAAAATATAAATAGATCAAAATGATGGGGGTACAAAAACTACCTATAACTAAAGGGATTGCAAACACACATTCACACCAAAAAGTACCCACCTTTTTTTATCATAAAAGTTTTGCCCTTTCTTTCTGTTACATTTAAAAATTTAATCATTTCTACAGGTCTTACATATTACTGATATTTTGAAAGGAATGCCAGGTACACATGTGGGAGACCTTTCTTATAATAAAATTGGATTGGAAAAAGAAAACTATGAATGTTTAGCAAAAACAAACTTTGAAAGGAAACTCAACTTTTAAAAAATGTTTCCTTGGGCATTTTTCTAAAATCAGCCTTGTTTCTGCATAATATTTTTCTTGGTTGGGCAAAGGCTGGTTAAAATATTCACTATTTTTTTTAATGTACTACACTGCTATTTGCAGCTTCAGGTAGTTAATATTTGTGTTTAAGCTTTGCAGTTCAAATGGGAAAATCCACCCCAAATAGCATTGCTGAACAGCATGAAGGAATCCTTCGAAACAGGAGGTCCCTTTCCTGAATACCAATCAGTGTGGCTTTCCTCTGTGGCTGGGAGAGGAAGCCCTGACCAATGTTTGCACTCCACCATGTCCTGCTTGTCACAAGCCTAACTCCTAACACTGGCTGCCTTGTCGACAGAATTTCCGGATGGCAGAATGAATTGAACCTCACAAGACCAGCGGCGCTACTATGTCTCCAGATGACGTCAACGTCTTCTGGGACAACAGCATGAAAAGATGAAATAGAATCTGGCAGAGCCTGGCTCAAGATTACTTCAAAGAGTACATGTGTGTGTAAATGTGATTGGCCAGCTCTATAAAAAAAATCATTGGTATGCAAGGCTTAGGTTAAAATGCAAGTGTAGCTGGAAGATAGCAAGACACCTTTGAAAAATGAGTAAGCAGGCTAAGGAAAGGATTCTCTTGATAGCACCAATTTAGATTCCAAAGTACATTTGCTAACATCTACTCTACATTAAATCCATATCTCCTATGTCATTTAATACTGATAATGGCTCAAAGGGAAATTGTTAATTAGAAAAACAAAAATGAAGAAATTGAGATTCACAAAAACTTAAGTATACTTTCCCAAGAGACCAGTTATTTATTCATCTTTTTCAAAATGAAAAAGGCAAAAAAAAAAAAAGGAAAAGAAATGCCAAAGAATACTCAAACTACTGCACAATTATACTCTCTCATAGGCTAGTAAACTAATGCTCAAAATTCTCCAAGCCAGGCTTCAGCAATATGTGCACCCTGAACTCAAAGATGTTCAACCTGGTTTTAGAAAAGGCAGAGGAACCAGAGATCAAATTGAAAACATCCGCTGGATCATCCGCAAAGCAAGAGTTCCAGAAAGATATCAATTTCTGCTTTATTGACTATGCCAAAGCCTTTATTGTGTGGATCACAATAAACTGTGGAAAATTCTGAAAGAGATGGGAATACCAGACCACCTGATCTGCCTCTTGAGAAATCTGTATGCAGGTCAGGAAGCAACAGTTAGAACTGGACATGGAACAACAGACTGTTTCCAAATAGGAAAAGGAGTATGTTAAGGCTGTATATTGTCATCCTGCTTATTTAACTTCTATGCAGAGTACATCATGAGAAACGCTGGGCTGGATGAAGCACAAGCTGGAATCAAGATTGCTGAGAGAAATATCAATAATCTCAGATATGGAGATGACACCACCTTTATGGCAGAAAGTGAAGAAGAACAAAAGAGCCTCTTGATGAAAGTGAAAGAGGAGAGTGAAAAAGTTGGCTTAAAGCTCGACATTCAGAAAACGAAGATCATGGCATCTGGTCCTATCACTCCATGGCAAATAGATGGGGAAACAGAAGAAACTGTCAGACTTTATTTTTCTGGGCTCCAAAATCACTGCAGATGGTGATTGCAGCCATGAAATTAAAAGACACTTACTCCTTAGAAGGAAAGTTATGACCAACCTAGATAGCATATTGAAAAGTAGAGACATTGCTTTGCAAACAAAGGTCCATCTAGTCAACGCTATGGTTTTTCCAGTGGTCTTGTATGGATGTTAGAGTTGGACTGTAAAGAAAGCTGAGCACCAAAGGATTGATGCTTTTGAACTGTGGTGTTAGAAGGAAAGTTATGACCAACCTAGATAGCATATTGAAAAGTAGAGACATTGCTTTGCAAACAAAGGTCCATCTAGTCAACGCTATGGTTTTTCCAGTGGTCTTGTATGGATGTTAGAGTTGGACTGTAAAGAAAGCTGAGCACCAAAGGATTGATGCTTTTGAACTGTGGTGTTGGAGAGTCCACCCTAAAGGAGATCAGTCCTGTGTGTTCATTGGAAGGACTGATGTTGAAGCTGAAACTCCAGTACTTTGGCCCTCTGATAGGAAGAGCTGACTGATTTGAAAAGACCCTGATTCTGGGAAAGACTGAGGGCAGGAGGAGAAGGGGACGACAAAGGATGAGATGATTGGATGGCATCACCAACTCAATGGACATGAGTTTGGGTAAGCTCCACGTGTTCATGATGGACAGGGAGGCCTGGCGTGCTGCAGTTCATGGGGTCACAGAGTCGGACACAACTGAGTGACTGAACTGAACTGAACTATGTATGATAATATACGCCCCTATTGTATATTGTGAATGAAGACACAATGATGAGCAAGACACAGCAGGAACCTGAATTCATGTTATGTGCAAGATTATATATTGGAAAAACTGATTATCTTATGGAAGAACCCAAATGAATGTTTTGTCCAACCCAATAATATTATTTAGTTCTTACCACTGTCAGTTCACTTAGTGATTTTGTTAGACACATTAATATATGAGGTTATAATCCTTCATGCTACTATATCCTTAAAAGCATATATATGTATGTATATATATAATAAGCATAATATACATAATATATATGTAATAGATGTATATTAAATTACACATATATTAAATATATACATGTTACTTACATATGTGTTATTATGATTTTCTTCTTTTCTTTCTCATATGGAGAAGAAAGTGAAAGTATTTTTCACTCAGTCATGTCCAACTCTGCAACTCCATGGACTATAGCCCTCCAGGTTCTTTTGTCCATGGAATTCTCCAGTCAAGAATACTGGAGTGGATTACCATTCCCTTCTCCAGGGGATCTTCCTGACCCGAGGATTGAGCCCAGGTCTCCTGCACTGCAGGAAGATTCTTTACAGTCTGAGCCACATGGGAAGCTCATGGAGAAGAAATGAAATAACAATTTTATCCCTATTTAACCCCTGTATATTACCTCCCATCCTCTCCACATGTTTAATTATTTTCACTCAAATGCTTTGAAATCATCAATCATCAGAATGGTTCCTGTACTCCCAGAGCATTAAAGGACTTACTTGGAGGAGGCACTGGCTTCTTGCCAATGAACCACTGAAAAGCCAGGGAAGGAGAATGAATGTTGCTCTGTTGCCTTCTCCTACATCTTTTTCTTAACTTTGTCTTTTTCTCAACCTTATTGTTTTCTGTCCTATCCTGGAATACCCACTCCCATATGATTAGAATAATCTAGTCTACTCTTGCCAGACAACTTTAACAAATATGGCACCACTACCGATATGAAAAGTGCATGTTCCTTACAAAGAGTGTCTGTAGACCACTTCATCTGGCCTTACCTGCTATCTAAGTTGCCCAGGTGTTTGTTGATTGTGTATTTTTATCAAAGTTCATCTATTTAAAGGTTAAGAGTAAGGCTTATTTCCAGCTGATGCTTCTACTCCATTAACCTTCCTTCCCAATAACAATAGCAAATATATAAATATGAAATCAAAGTCTTACATCTCATGTTGTGTGGCTACATTGTATTTTTCCTCTTTCCACACTTTCATTTACTAATCTGTTGGTCAGTCTTTCTCATTCATCCAGCATTATGATGTTGGGCTTATATTTTCATCTTTTGTCCTAGTACTAGAATGGCCCAACACCAACATCCCACTCTCACTTTATTTGCTCCCCTTTCTCTTCCCCCTACATTTCACCTCAGCTCCCAACCCATCCTGCCACTCCTTGGAGATTTTTATGTCACATAACTGCTCTACTTCAAAAATTTAAGCACCTTCTTTCTGATTCAACCTCTCTTTTGTTGACATCATGTTTTAACTATTTTCATTATGTTATTCTTTTGGTTTCATGTACCCTCACTTTCCAACCTCCAGCACCTTCACAGATATCATTTTTGTTGCACAGTCACTAAACCATGTCCATCTCTTTGCGACGCCATGAACTGCAACATGCCAGGTTTCCCTGTCCTTCATTATCTCCTAGACTTTGCTCAAACTCATGTCCATTGAGTCAGTGATGCAATAGAACAGTCTCATTCATCCTCTGTCATCCCCTTTTCCTCCTGTCTTCAGTCTTTCCCAGAATCAGGATCTTTTCCAATGAGCTGGGTCTTTGTATTGGGTGACCAAAGTATTGGATCATCAATCCTTCCAATAAATATTGAGGGTCGATGTCCTTTAAGATTAACTTGCTTGATCTCCTTGAATTCCAAGGGACTCTTAAGAGTCTTCTCCAACACCATAGCTAAAAACATCAGTTCTTCAGCCCTCAGCCTTCTTTATTAGCCAACTTATATTTTAAGATGCTTTATATTACTAAATGCCTTATGTATATCATAAATAGCATTGTTTCTATCTTTCTGTATTTTCTTTGCACTTTCTTGCAGCTCCCACATGTAATTTAACATATTCTTTTGGGCTCCACTCAAGCATTCAATTGTTGCTAGAGAAATTCACACAGTAGGGCTACTGGATTGTACTATCAAATGATGATAGTCATTATGACTGGGCTGTCAGCACTATGGGAACTTGTAGATTGAATACATTAAGGATTCCGATTATTTGCCTTTCACTGTGTCTATGGATTTTAGAGTAACTCCCACTAAAGAGGAATAATATATTAATACTTTCTCATTCTCTATATAAATTTGGGTGTATGACTGGGTTTTGCCAATGGGTTATTAGCAGATGTGATACATGCAGAGGCTTGAGAACATTCTTGCATATTTCAACTTCTATCTTGGCCTTGGCACATGCCTTGAATAGACTGCTGGAGATAAGAGATATATGGAGAGAAGTCATTCATTCCAGTGACCCAACCAAAGCTAGCCTACATCAGTGACAGTCTCAAAACATATGAGGAAGTTCAAGAACTACCAGGCTAATCCACAGACTCAAAAGATAAATAGAAGGACATTGTTTTAAGGCACTCACCTTTGGGTTAGTTTGTCACATATCACTGCTGCAGCAGTATATACTGACACTATTAGCTACAATTCTCTGGATGGTTTGTGTGATAATTCCCAAAGAATGGGCTTCCCTGTTATCTCAGTTGGTAAAAAAATCACCTGCAATGCAGGAGGCCCCAGTTCTACTCCTGGGTCAGGAAGATCCACTAGAGAAATGTTAGACTACCCACTCCAGTATTCTTGGGCTTTCCTTGTGACTCACCTGGTAAAGAATCCAACTGCAATGCATTTGATCCTTGGGTTATGAATATCCCCTGGAGAAGGGAAAGGCTTTCCACTCCAATATTCTGGCCTAGAGAATCCATGGTCGTATAGTCCATGGGATCGCAAAGAGTTGGACAGAACTGAGTAACTTTCACTTTACTTCACTTCCCAAAGAATTTTGTTACTTCTCATTGACAAAATTACTTTACATATATAATGCAGGGCATCTAATGCTAAATCCCTTAACTTCTTTCTATGAAATTCACAAGCTGTCAGTATCCATATCATACTCCTTTTTTTTCTCTAATATCTATAGAGATCTGACTATTTTGCTGTCCATGGAACATATAGTTTAGATATAGCCCTTCCTTTATCATCTCTTCTATGTATGTGTGCTCAGTCCTTCCTTTTCAACATGAAATAGTCAACTCATTTCTTTCTGGCCTTTACCGTTTCTCTCCATGTAAAAAAATTACCACAGGTCATCAGTGACCCCTCCCCCAAATCAATTTTTTTTTTTTAATTCTCAGTTTATTTTCTCTCTCAGAAGCATTCCATACCATAGATCATTGTTTGGTTATTAAAATATTGTCTTCTCTTTATTTCTATGACACAGGCTTTTTTGGTTTTCCCCTTAGGTATCTGCTTACTTCTCTTCTATTTCTGCTTCAAATTTAGTCTCATTTATTCTTCCAAGAAACATTTTTCAAGGTTTTTTCCTAGTCCTTCTTATATTTATGTTAAGACAAAGAGATCCCATCCAAGCCAATGTCTTGATTTATCATCTCAGGAGACAGACTCACAAATTAAGTGTCTCTGTCACAGACCTAACTCTGAGCTTCAAGCCCATTTATCCAACTGTCTCCCTTTATATCTGCATTTGGATAACACTAATCCACCTTAAGCTTGGAAGCTTCAAAATAAAGTCCATTATGTGCCTTCTCCCCAGCTGACTTTATAATGCTATCTCAAGAAATGACAACTATTTTCCAAATGACTGAGTCATCATTTACAACCTATCAAATATAGCCAACTGCAAGTCCTATGGATTTTACTTTTTAGCATCATTCAAAGATGGCCATTCTCTGCCTCTCAAGGCCATCACCTTATTCCAAGTTACTACCGTCTCTTCTATTCATCACCTCATTGTAGCCTCATTGCCACAATCATCCTCTATCATTCATACAATCATGTTTAAAACACACCTAATTTTTCATTTCACTTGGAATAAGAATGAAAGTTCTTAAGATGACTTGAAATGTATGGTCTGGTCTCCCTTTTTTTTCAGTCTTGTTTCACACATGTACCCCTACTCTCTGCCTTCTACCACTCTGATCTTTTCTCTTCAGTTTCTGGAACCTTCCATCCACCTTCCTGCCATAAGTGACACCCTTGGATGATATGCAGCTACTAGTTCTCCAGGTATTTGCTATTTCTTTGGTCAGGAGCATCACCTCTCATGCACTGTAGGACCTCCCAGATGTTGAAGATCCATTTATCTGGATTTTCTATGCCACCTGCTGCTGAAACTTTTTCTAATTACATTTATTTTGTCTTGCCTTTTTAGTTTCTACAAATCATCCAGTCTGAATTTGCAACCAAAAATGCCCTAATTTTTACATGTAGAATAGCTTAATGTCACTGCATCCTTACCTATAAACCCCTGGATGATTCCTACACAAATAAGCATATAAAACTCTCAAAGAATCCTTCACGCAATCCTTTCCCTCACTCTAGTTAAGTTCTGCATGTCAGGGACTATATCTGGTTTGTTTAGTAATGCAATCCCAACTCTGAGGGCAGTGTCTGATAGATACATACTAATTGATTGATATTGGGAAGGGAAAGAAGGAAAGATTGAAGGAAGAAAGGAAAAAAGTTAAGGAGGGAAAGAGGAAAGAGGAAAAAAATTAGGAAACCACATAGAATAAATATGATATTGTTGGTTTCAGGCTTTCAAATTCAATTACCAATAAACAGGAGTTAATCCTTTACCTTTGTGTTGTAATTATCAAAGCAATCTTTCCATAAAGAGTGAAATTTGCTAAAAGTGGACTAAGCGTGTAATATTGTGTTGTCTAGTCTTTCTTTTAAGAAAAACATAGATGTATGTTTTCCATGTAGCACTGGAAAGACAAAATGAGTCTGAAATGGCCTCATAAATCTCCAGAAAATGAGGGTGAGTACAGCCTTCAAAGACTCTCCTGGGTTGTGCAACGTGCCTCTACAAGCTCCTCATCCAGCCCTGCAACCACTTGGGAATGTAGCAGCTCTCATGGCAATAGTTGAGTACCTACAAGCTGAGACTGTTACCTTTGACCTCCCACTTTCCCTCTCTTTAGGTCACTTATGTCACCTTTCCATTCTGACATGTATTACACACATGTGTTTGTCTCATGGCCTGTTTCTACATGTGTCTGGAGTATTCCCACAGTTGTGTTTCTGGTTTTAATTCACTATTAACATTCTGAGACGTGCAGTCTGGAAACGCAGGCAAGTTTCTTTTGTTTTTCTTTTGTTATGAGATTTTCTTTTCTTTTTTGGGTTCCCTGCAGAGTACTGATTTCCAATTAATGCTTCTTGCATATTCCATTCAACAACTTAACAGACAAATACTGTGGTAGCAGGAAGCAAAAGGAATCTTGTTTACTTCATCTAATAAGGCAGAGTCTTGATTTTGATTTGATAAGAAAAGTCTATAAAGAAGGGGGTTAATAAAAATGGTTAAGAATCAGAGGATATCACTGTATATGAGAAACAGTCTGTCCCAGGATCAGTCAACCAGATTCACAAACCAAAAAGATAGCATGCCCATTTTTATACATTCCCCCTTTTATCCCTTGGCTTATAATATGAATATATATTTTGAAGTTGTATATATATATGTATGTACATACATGTTTCGATGGTGGCTCAGTGGTAAAAAAATCCTTCTGCCAATACAAGAGCCATGGGTTCGATTCCTGGGCTGGGAAGATCCCATGGAGAAGGGAATGGCTACACACTCCAGTATTCTTGCCTGGGAAAACCTATAGACAAGGTTTTCCCAGACTACAAATAGGGGTCACAAAGACTCAGACATGACTTAGCGACTAAACAGCAACAACACATATATACATATGTATGTATGTTGTGTGTGTGTGTGTGTATATATATATATATATATATCCTGAAAGTAAAATTATATATATACATATGCATATATATATTACATGCAATTTGATGGATATTATTCTTTATCTTGTGAAAGCTCTCCTATACCACTTTTTGTCTGAGAATCTATGCGATCCTCACTCAGAACAGGTTACACTAAGTCCCTTAAAAATTAACCTTCAAATAGCAAACTTTCAAAACTGTGAATATGCATTGAAAACATAATGAAATTGGAGGCCCAGAGAAAAGACAAAGATAGACAGGAGGAAAAAGAAGTAACTGAAGACCTTAAGAGATTAACGATGCAGGAAATGGCAAGGAGATTGTCTTTATCTGATGAGGCACTGTTAGTTTTTGAGGCACAGAAACCAAACATAGAACAGTACATAAAGTCTATAACAGCTGTTCAGAATGCAATTCAGGGCTACTATGTCATTTGTGATCAGGAAAAAAAGAGAGAGAGAGAGAGAGAGAGCACGCGCGCGCGCTACTACCCAGGCTTAAACGAAACCTTGGGTGCACCAGGACCCAGGGAAAGAAGTGACCTCCACAAGAGACTATGCCAGACCTGTCTTTGAGTGTTTGAGTCTCCTGTGGAGGTATGGGTCAGCGGTGGCCTGCCACAAGGATAAGGTCTCTAACTGTAGCAATCCTCTGAGAGGCATGGCATGTGGCCTAAGTGCTCTTGGAGGAGGTCACCATTAACCCACTATAGAGCCATCAAGCAGGTAAACCACAAACTGGAGAACAATTATAACAAGTTCTCACACTGTTGTGAAAGTTCTAGGGCCCACAACAGATTTCCCAACCTGGGGATCAGGCAAACTGACTGAGAACCCCTGGGGAATTTGACTTTGAAGGCCAGTAGGATTTGATTACAGATTTTCCACATGACTGGGGAAACAGGGACTCTTGCAGAGCACAAACAAAACATTGTGCATACCAGGTCCCAGGAGAAAGGAGCACGACTCTACAAGAGACTGAGCCAGACTGATCTATGAGTGCCCAAGAGTTTCCGGGGAGGTGTAGATCAACAGCGATCTGCCGTGGAGTCAGGGGAACTGACTACAACACTCCTGAGAGGCACAGATTGCTGGCATGAGTCCTTTTGAAAGAGGTGCTGCATTATCCCTACCATAGTTTGCCTCAGGCCAACCCCAGGTCAGGAACACAGCCTCATCCATCAGTAGAAAATTGGATTAAAGATTTACTGAGCTTGGCATTGCCCACCAGAACAAGAAGGAAATGGCAACCCACTCCAGCATTCTTGCCTGGAAAATCCCATGGATGGAGGAGCCTGGTAGTCTACAGTCCATGGGGTTGCAAAGAGTCAGACATGACTGAGCAAATTCACTCACTCACCAGAACAAGACCCAATTTTGCCTGCAGCCAGCCCCTGCCATTAAGAAGCTTCCACAAGTCTCATACTCATCCACCAGAGGGCAAACAGAATGAAAACCACAATCACAGAAAACTAATCAAACTATTCACATGGATCACAACCTTGTCTATCTCAATGAAATTATGAGCCATGCCATGTAGGGCCACCCAAGAAAGACTGGTCACGGTGGAGAGTTCTGACAAAATGTGGTCCAGTGGAGAAGGGAATGGCAAACCACTTCAGCATTGTTTCCTTGAGAACCCCTTGAACAAAAGGCAAAAATATATGACACTGAAAAATGAACTCCCTAGGTCAGTAGGTGCCCAATATGCTACCAGAGAAATAACTCCAGAAGGAATAGAGAGGCTGAGCCAAAGCAGAAACAACATTCAGCCGTGGAAGTGTCTGGTGGTGAAGGTAAAGTCCTATGTTGCAAAGACAATATTGCATAGGAAGTTGGAAAGTTAGATACGTGAATCAAGGTAAATTGAGAGTGGTCAAACAGGAAATGGCAAGAGTGAACATCAACATTTTAGGAATCAGTGAACTAAAGTGAACTGGCATGGGAGAATTTAATTTGGATAACCATTATATCTACTACTGCAGGCAAGAATCCTTTAGAAGAAATGGAGTAGACCTCAGAGTCAATAAAAGAGTCTGAAATGCAGTACTTGTGTGCAGTCTCAAAAATGACAGAATTATTTCTGTTCATTTCCAAGGCAAACCATTCAAAATCACAGTAATCCAAGTCTATACCCCAATCACTAATGCCAAAGAAACTGAAGTTGAACAGTTCTATGAAGACCTATAAGGTCTTCTAGAACTAACACAGATAAGAATGTCCTTTTCATCATAAGAGACTTGAATGCAAAAGTAGGAAATCAAGAGATGCCTGAAGTAACAGGCAAGTTTAAGTCTACAGTCCATGGGGTTGCAAAGAGTCAGACATGACTGAGCAAATTCACTCACTCACCAGAACAAGACCCAATTTTGCCTGCAGCCAGCCCCTGCCATTAAGAAGCTTCCACAAGTCTCATACTCATCCACCAGAGGGCAAACAGAATGAAAACCACAATCACAGAAAACTAATCAAACTATTCACATGGATCACAACCTTGTCTATCTCAATGAAATTATGAGCCATGCCATGTAGGGCCACCCAAGAAAGACTGGTCACGGTGGAGAGTTCTGACAAAATGTGGTCCAGTGGAGAAGGGAATGGCAAACCACTTCAGCATTGTTTCCTTGAGAACCCCTTGAACAAAAGGCAAAAATATATGACACTGAAAAATGAACTCCCTAGGTCAGTAGGTGCCCAATATGCTACCAGAGAAATAACTCCAGAAGGAATAGAGAGGCTGAGCCAAAGCAGAAACAACATTCAGCCGTGGAAGTGTCTGGTGGTGAAGGTAAAGTCCTATGTTGCAAAGACAATATTGCATAGGAAGTTGGAAAGTTAGATACGTGAATCAAGGTAAATTGAGAGTGGTCAAACAGGAAATGGCAAGAGTGAACATCAACATTTTAGGAATCAGTGAACTAAAGTGAACTGGCATGGGAGAATTTAATTTGGATAACCATTATATCTACTACTGCAGGCAAGAATCCTTTAGAAGAAATGGAGTAGACCTCAGAGTCAATAAAAGAGTCTGAAATGCAGTACTTGTGTGCAGTCTCAAAAATGACAGAATTATTTCTGTTCATTTCCAAGGCAAACCATTCAAAATCACAGTAATCCAAGTCTATACCCCAATCACTAATGCCAAAGAAACTGAAGTTGAACAGTTCTATGAAGACCTATAAGGTCTTCTAGAACTAACACAGATAAGAATGTCCTTTTCATCATAAGAGACTTGAATGCAAAAGTAGGAAATCAAGAGATGCCTGAAGTAACAGGCAAGTTTTACTTTGGAGTACAAATTGAAGCAGAGTAAAAGCTAAAAGAGTTTTTTGAAGAGAATGTACTGGTCATAGTAAACACTCTCTTTCAACAACACAAGAGATGACTCTGCAAGTGGACATCACCAGATGGTAAATACTGAAATCAGACTGATTATATTCTTTGTAGTTGAAGGTAGAGAAGCTCTATACAGTCAGCAAAAACAAGTTCAGGAGCTGACTGTGACTCAGATCATGAACTCCTTATTGCATAATTCAGACTTAAATTGAAGAAAGTAGGGGAAATTACTAGGCCATTAAGATATGACTTAAATCAAATCCCTTATGATTATATAGTGGAAGTGACAAATCAGTTTAATGGATTAGATTTAATAGAGTGCTGAAGAATTGTGGATAGAGGTATGTAACACTGTACAGGAAGCAGCAATCAAAACCATCCCCCAAGAAAAAGAAATTCAAAGAGGTAAAATGGTTGTTTGAGGAGACTTAAATAGTTGAGAAAAAAAGAGAAGTGGTACCTAGGCTAATTTTGTTGGACTTACAAAGAAATTGGACCTACTAATGTCCTCTCGGAATGTAACTCATTCATATGTAGAGGCCTTACTGCATTTACATGAAGTTGCAATGGTATGTCAGTCATCCCTTCCACTCTGTTGATTGCGATGGTCTTGATTTTAGTTCAAGAGGCTTGGTATCTAACTCCCAATTCTATTACCAGGTGGCTGCAAAGGCCTGTGCAGAGAATATTATGTAACACCCCTAAGCCTTTGTCTTCTACTCTAGTAAAATGAACTCACAGTAAACAGGCTCCCACAGTTTTTATGATGATTAATGCCTCAGATGCCCAGATAATAGCAGATTCTTATAGCTGTTGG
Organism: Madoqua kirkii; assembly: GCA_006408675.1. NCBI lineage: Eukaryota > Metazoa > Chordata > Mammalia > Artiodactyla > Bovidae > Madoqua > Madoqua kirkii. The sequence goes on along the minus strand of SJYC01114681.1, from coordinate 1,844 downwards.
ATTCTTTCCTATCTTTCTTGTGGAACATAAGACTTATAGCATCTTATAAAGTAGTATAATTCAGGAAGAGCTGCTATCTGAACAGAGAAATTTGACCTTCTAGAATATATATTATCTAGATCCTTCTTCCATTGGAAAACTCTGATCCTCAAATTAACTCCTCTACTTGGTGTTAAATGTTCCTTGTTTGTACTCTAGCAAAATGATCGGGAGATTATTTTATCTGGGGGTAGAATAAAAAGCATTGCATGAATCAAAGTGTACAAAACTGTTGATATCTTAGTGTACATGTGCACAACCCTATGAAAGAAATTATGAGTAAGGTTAACACATATTCTCTAGGCCCTTCCGCTCCTGCGCAGCCATCGCTCCTCGGGTTGATCCTCCCGGCCACCAGCCCTGGCCTTGGGCACGAGGTGGATTCTTCTGGCCGCCCCTGACCTTGGATATGGACGCGGAGTGTCTCCCCTGGCCGCCCCTGGCCTTGGACGCGAGGTAGCTCCACCCAGCCGCTGCCCTGACCTAGGATGCAGAGTGTCTCCTCCCGGCCTCCACTGACCTCGGAAGCAGGGTAGCTCCTCTAGGCCGTTCCTGCAGCATCGCAGCCTGGTATCTAGGCTGCTGCCCCTGACCTCAGACGTGGGGTAGCTCCCTCTCGGCCGCGCTTAGCGTGCTAGCCTGGCTCTTGCAGCTGTCTGGGCTTAGTGTGCCGGGAGCAGGAGGGCCTAGAGGAGCTATCTCACATTGAAAGTCAGGAAGGCAGCGGTAAGGAGATACCACTCGTTCAAGGTAAGAAATAGCAGCTGTGCTTTGCTGGAGCAGCTGTGAAAAGATACCCCATGCTCAAGGTAAGAGAAACCCAAGTAAGATGGTAGAGGCTTCAAGAGGGCAGAGAGGGCAGACACACTGAAACCATACTCACATAAAACTAGTCAATCGAATTACACTAGGACCACAGCCTTGTCTAACTCAATGAAATCAAGCCATGCCTGTGGGGCAACCCAAGATGGGCGGGTCATGGTGGAGAGGATGACAGAACGTGGTCCACTGGAGAAGGGAATGGCAAGCCACTTCAGTATTCTTGCCTTGAGAACCCAATGAACAGCATGAATAGGCAATATGATAGGATACTGAAAGAGGAACTCTCCAGGTCAGTTGGTTCCCAATATGCTACTGGAGATCAGTGGAGAAATAACTCCAGAAAGAATAAAGGGATGGAGCCAAAGCAAAAACAATACTCAGTTGTGCATGTGACTGGTGATAGAAGCAAGATCCAATGCTGTAAATAGCAATATTGCATAGGAAATTGGGATGTCAGGTCCATGAATCAAGGCAAATTGGAAGTGGTCAAACAAGAGATGGCAAGGGTGAATGTCAACATTCTAGGAATCAGCAAACTAAAATGGACTGGAATGGGTGAATTTAACTCAGATGACCATTATGTCTACTACTGTGGGCAGGAATCCCTCAGAAAAAAATGGAGTAGCCATCATGGTCAACAAAAGAGTCCAAAATGCAGTACTTGGATGCAATCTCAAAAAAGACAGAATGATTTCTGTTTGTTTCCAAGGCAAACCATTCAGTATCACAGTTATTCAAGTCTATGCCCCAACCAGTAACGCTGAAGAAGCTGAAGTTATGAAGACCTAAAAGTCCTTTTAGAACTAACACCCAAAAAAGATGTCCTTTTCATTATAGGGGACTGGAATGCTAAAGTAGGAAGTCAAGAAACACCTGGAGTAACAGGCAAATTTGGCCTTGGAATGTGAAATGAAGCAGGGCAAAGACTAATAGAGTTTTGCCAAGAAAATGCACTGGTCATAGCAAACACCCACTTCTAACAA
>SJYC01114678.1:0-21862 GCA_006408675.1 Madoqua kirkii | reverse complement strand
AAATGTACACCTGTGGCTGATTCATGTCAATGTATGGCAGAACCAATACAGTACTGTAAAATAGAATAAAGCATTAAACAAAAAATAAAAAAATAAAAATAAATAAAAAATAAAAATTAATTTCTTGGTTGTACTAGCCACATTTCAATGGTTCAGCAGCCACATTGTGGCTATGGGCTGCTATACTGGGCAATGTATATTATATAATATGTTGCAGTGTGTCTATGATTTAGAAAGCTTTATTAGGCAGCTTTTCTGTAAAATATAGAGCAAAGTACCAGTATTCACTATAATCTTTTTCAAAGTTAAAAGTATAGAATGATCCTCAAAGATCAGATTTGGCTTGCACTCCTTACAGACTGTTACAAAGTCTTATCTTGAATTAACTAAAATCAAGTTTATAATCCTATCACCACTCCTTACAAATAAGAAAATATCTTATGTTATTTCATAAAAAGAATAAAACAAAAGCAACAGATATAAAAGGTTTAAAAATATATCTACTGTAAAATATATTAATAAATAAAGAATCCACAGCTTTCTTTTCTTTGATTAAATACTTCAAAGCTTGTCATGCTAAAAAATTAAAGTAAAAATAAGGAAAACAATGCTATTATTGATTTTTATTAAAGATGTGTATTTCTTCTATGATTCCATTTGAATAAGCCAGATGTCTGGGAATGCTGAGCACCAGTCACTGCATTAATCATGTGAAACAACTATAATATATAGTAACCAGTCTCCAGATGAGACTGTCAAGGTCACTAACACCCAACTGGTGGCAATCTTATCTCTGTTCACTATTCAGCTTCCTTCATCAGACACAAATATTTTTATACTGAAAAAAAAAATGGACCAAAACCAAAGAAATTTCATAGTAGACATTTTTCTCCTTGAATTATTACTTGAGCTAAAAGAATTTCCATCTGCTAGAGGAAATCCATCAGTTGGAAATTCTAACAAGGTTTAAGTGGACCCTTGCTTTGACATTTAGAAGAAAAAGTTTTCAGGGCTCTAAATTGGATCAGGAAACACTTTACTGAGAATGAAGTGAAATTGGTCACACACAGCAGTGGGGTTTTTTTGTTTTGTTTTGTTTTGTTTTGTTTTTTGATGCCAAGTTAGTCTAGCACTATCTCAAAACCCACACTTATGGTTATTTTGAACTTTTGAATTTGATCACCCATTTAATAAATGACATACTGCTACATTGCTTTATTATGGCAAAATATACTACAAAATCAACCACTTTTAACCCTTTTTATGTGGATATACACTTATCACCCACTATCACTATGGCCTCCCATTAGTTCAAAGTGTCATAATTTCCCACTGCTCTTAGAATAGAATTAAAGGTCCCTAATATCACCTTTGAGTGCCTAAGAATGAATGCTTTCAAAGTGTGATGCTAGAGAAGATTCTTGAGAGTCCCTTGGACTGCAAGGAGATCCAACCAGTCCATCCCGAAGGAGATCAGTCCTGAGTGTTCATTGGAAGGACCAATGTTGAAGCTGAAGTTCCAGTACCTTGGCCACCTTCTGTGAAGAGCTGACTCATTGAAAAAGACCCTGATGCTGTGCAAGTTTGAGGGCAGGATGAGAAGCGGGCAACAGAGGATGAGACGGTTGGATGGCATCACTGACTCAATGGACATGATTTTGAGCAAACTCTGGGAATTAGTGAATGACAAGAAAGCCTGGCATGCTGCAGCCCATGAGGACAGAAAAAGCCAGACACAACTTAGTGACTGTACAGCCACACCTTTGAGGCTCCACAAAATCTAGTCTTTCCACACTCACTTAACTCCACGCTCTGCCCCTACTTCTGTACTCCATCAACATTCTCCTTTAGATTCTGACTGTTTACTTCTGCCACAGGGGCTTCTCTCCTTTCTTTCTTTCCTGCAGAATGTTCTTTCTTTCTTCTTGCATGTTGGTGGTTTCTACATACCTTTCAGTTTTTATATCAAACATATCTTCTTGCATACTATGACTAGTTCAAGTCACTTCCCCTTAGAAACTCGTTGCGACTTCCTGGTAGCCCAGTGGCCAATAATCTGCCTTGCAATGTAGGGGAATTTGTGAGTTTCATCCCTGATCAGGGAACTAAGATCACATATGCTCCAGAGCAACTAACCCCAGGTGCCACAAATAAGACCTGAAGTAGCCAAATGAATAAAAAAAGAAGAAAGAAACTCAGCATCACCATTTAACACTGATTTCTGACTTTTGCAGGCATGCGAATTTACATATGCTGAGGCATTTGAAGAACATTTATCATGTTTACAAGCTGATGATATCACTGTTGAATCATTATCTCCAGTGTGGGGTTTGTGCTATTGACATTTTAGACTGGATAATTATTTGTTGTAGAAGGCTGTCTGAACTTTGTGGATGTTTAACAAACATCCTGGAACTCTAGCCACTGGATGTTAGTAGTACCTACTTCCTTCCTTTTGTGATGACAGAAGGTTCTTCCAGTCATTGTCAAAATGTACCTGGTGGCAAAATCACCCCATTTCAAAAGCACTTCTTGAAACACAATATAAAGTTTAAAACTTAGAATATTCTAAATATACATATGTATGGACCCTTTCATGGATCGTTGCCCTCTCATGCTGAAGGGGCTTACATAAATAACTCAGTGAAGCTATGAATCATGTTGTAAAGGGCCACTCAAGATTGATGAGTCATAGTGGAGAGTTCTGACAAAATGTGGTCCACTGGAGGAGGGAATGGCAAAGCATTCCATTGCACTAGCTGTGAGAACCCCATGAACTATATACAAAGGCAAAAAGATGACACCAAAAGATGAGCCTCCAAAGTTGGAACGTGTCCAATATACTACTGGGAAAGACTGGAGGACAACTACCAATATTTCCAGAAAGAATGAAGCACTGGGCCAAAGTGGAAATGACACTCAATTGTGGATATGTGGTGATGAAAGTAAAATATGATGCTATGAAGAACAGTATTGCATAGGAACCTGGCATGTTGAGTCCATGAATCAAGGTAAATTGGACATGGTCAAGCAGGAGATGGTAAGTGTAAACATCAACATCTTAGGTATCAGTGAACTAAAATGGATAGGAATGGGTGAATTTAATTCAGATAACCATTATATCTACTACTGTGGGCAAGAATTCCATAGAAGAAATGGAGTAGCTCTCATAATCAACAAAAGAGTCTGAAATGCAGTTCTTCAGTGCAACCTTAAAAACAGCAGGATGATCCTGGTTTGTTTCCAAGGCAAACCATTTAATAGCACAGTAATCCAAATCTATGCTTTTGAACTGTGGTGCTGGAGAAGACTCTTGAGTCCCTTGGACAGCAAGAAGATGAAACTAGTCAATCCTAAAGGATATCAACCTTGAATATTCATCGGAAAGACTAGTGCTGAAGCTGAAACTCCAATACTCAGCTACCTCATGGGAGAAGCCAATTCACTGGAGAAGACCCTCAAACTGGGAAAGATTGAGAACAAGAGGACAAGGGGGAAACAGAGGATAAGATGATTGGATGACATCACTGATGTAATGAACACGAGTTTGAGCAAACTCTGGGAGATAATGAAAGACAGGGAAGCCTGGCATGCTGCATGCCATGGGGTCGCAGAGAGTCAGATATGCCTTGGTGGCTAAAAAACGACAGCAACAATGCCCCAAATACTGATGCCAAGTAAGCTGAAGTTGATCAGTTCTATGAAGACCTGGAAGACCTCTTAGAACTAACACTAAAAAAAGATCTCCTATTCTTCCTAGGATATTGGAATGCAAAAATATGAAGTCAAGAGATACCTGCTGTAACAGGCAAGTTTTTCCTTGGATCGCAAAATGATGCCATGCAAATGCTAACAGAATTCTGCCAAAAGAATGCACTGGTCATAGCAAACACACTTTTCAACAACACAAGAGGCGACTTTACACATGAGCATTAGCAAATGGCCAGTACTAGATCAGATTGATTACTTTTTTTTTGTAGCTGAAGATGGAAAAATTGTATACAGTCAGCAAAAACAAGACCTGGGGTTCACTGTGGCTCAGATCATCAGCTCCTCATAGCAAAATTCAGGCTTAATCTAAAGAAAGTGGGTACAACATTAGGCCAGTCAATATGACTTAAATCAAATCCCCTATGAATATACAGTAGAAGTGATGAATAGACTTAAGGTATTAGATTTAGTAAACGGAGTGCCTAAAGAACTATGGACAGATGTCCGTGATATTGTACAGGAGACATCAAGCAAAACCATCCCAAAGAATAATAAATGCAAATAGGTAAAATGGTTGTCTGAGGAGGTTTTACAAACAACTGAGGAAAGAAGTGAAAAGCAAGGAAGAAAGGGAAAGGTAAGTCCAACTAAATGCAGAGTTCCTGAGAATAGCAAGGAGAGACAAGAAGGCCTTCTTCAATGAACAATGCAAAGAAATAGAGGAAAACAGCAGAAAGGTAAGACTAGAGATCTCTTCAAGATAACTGGAAGTATCAAAGGAATATTTCATCCAAAAATAGTCACCAAAAAAGGACACAAATGGTAAAGACCTAATAGAAGTAGAAAAGATCAAGGAGAGATGTAAAGAATATACAGAACTGTACAGAAAAGATCTTAATGACCTGGATAGTCCTGATGGTGTAGTCTCTCACTCAGAGCCAGACATTCTGGAGTGTGAAGGCAAGTGGGCTTTAGGAAGCATTGCTTCGAATAAAGCTAGTGGAGGTGATGGAATTCCAGTAGAGCTATTTAAAATCCTAAAGAAAGTGAAAGTTGCTCAGTTGTGTCCCCTTGGACTTGGAATTCTCCAGGCCAGATTACTGGAGTGGTTAGCTGATCCCTCTTCTAAGGAATCTTTCCAACCTAAGAATTTAAGCCAAATCTCCCTCATTGCAGGTGAATTTTTTTTTTTTTAACCAATTGAGCTATCAGGGAAGCCCTAAAATCCTAAAATATGATGCTGTTAAAGTGCTGCACTCAACAAGTCAGCAAATTTGGAAAATCCAACTGTTGCCAAAGGACTGGTAAAGATCTATCCACTTCCTAAATCCCAAAAGGGGCAGTGCCAAAGAGTGTTCAAACCACCAGACTGTTGGCTCATCTCCCATGCTAGTAGGGTTATGTTCAAAATCTTTCTAGCTAAGCTTCAGAATTACCTGAATTGAGAACTTCCAGATTTTCAAGCTGGGTTTAGAAAAGGCAGAGGAATTAGAGATCAAAATTGCCAGAATTCACTGGATCATAGGGAAAGCAAGGGAAATCCAGAAAAACATTTACCTTTCTTTCATCAACTATGCTAAAGTCTTTGATCTCATGTGGATCATAACAAACTGTGAAAAACTCTTACAGAGAGAGAAATACAAGACCATCTTACCTGATTTCTGAGAAAACTTCATGCGAGTCAAGAAGCAAGAGTTAGAATCTCATATGGACAACTATTGCACAATTACATTCATCTCACACAGTAGTAAAGTAATACTCAAAATTCTTCAAGCCAGGCTTCAGCAATACATGAACCGTGAACTTCCAAATGTTCAAGCTGGTTTTAGACAAGGCAGAGGAAACAGGGATCAAATTGCCAACATCTGCTGGATCATGGAAAAAACAAGAGAGTTCCAGAAAAATATCGATTTCTGCTTTATTGACTGTGCCAAAGCCTTTGACTGTGTGGATCACAATAAACTGTGGAAAATTCCAAAAGAGATCGGAATACCAGACCACCTGACCTGCCCCTTGAGAAATCTGTATGCAGGTGAGGAGGCAACAGTTAGAACTGGACATGGAAAAACAGACTGGTTCCAAATAGGAAAAAGAGTACGTCAAGGCTGTATATTGTCACCCTGCTTACTTAACTTATATGCAGAGTAAATCATGAGAAATGCTGAGCTGGAAGAAGCACAAGCTGGAATCAAGATTGCCAGGAGAAATATCAATAACCTCATGTTTGCAGATGATATCACCCTTATGGCAGACACTGAGATCAGTTCAGTTCAGTAGCTCAGTCGTGTCCAACTCTGCGATCCCATGAATTGCAGCACGCCAGGCCTCCCTATCCTTCACCATCTTCCAGAGTTCACTCAGACTCACGTTCATCGAGTCAGTGATGCCATCCAGCCATCTCATCCTCTGTCATCCTCTTCTCCTTCTGCCACCAATCCCTCCCAGCATCAGAGTCCTTTCCAATGAGTCAACTCTTCACATGAGGTGGCCAAAGTACTGGAGTTTCAGCCTTAGCATCATTCTTTCCAAAGAAATCCCAGGGCTGATCTTCTTCAGAATGGACTGGTTGGATCTCCTTGCACTCCAAGGGACTCTCAAGAGTCTTCTCCAACACCACAGTTCAAAAGTATCAATACTTTGGTGCTCAGCCTTTTTCCCAGTCCAACTCTCACATCCATACATGACCACAGGAAAAACCATAACCTTGACTAGATGGAGCTTAGTCGGCAAAGTAATGTCTCTGCTTTTGAATATACTATCTAGGTTGGTCATAACTTTTCTTTCAAGGTCTTTTCTTCTAAGCGTCTTTTAATTTCATGGCTGCAGTCACCATCTGCCATGATTTTGGAGCCCCCCAAAACAAAGTCAGACACTATTTCCACTGTTTCCTCATTTATTTCCCATGAAGTGATGGAACCGGATGCCATGATCTTTGTTTTCTGAATGTTGAGCTTTAAACCAACTTTTTCGCTTTCCTCTTTCACTTTAATCAAGAAGTTCTTTAGTTCTTCTTCACTTTCTGCCATAAGGGTGGTGTCATCTGCATATCTGACGTTATTGGTATTTCTCAAGGCAATCTTCATTCCAGCTTGTGTTTCTTTTAGTCCAGCATTTCTCATGATGTACTCTGCATATAAGTTAAATAAACAGGGTGACAGTATACAGCCTTAACGTACCCCTTTTCCTATTTGGAACCAGTCTGCTGTTCCATGTCCAGTTCTAAATGGTGCTTCCTGACCTGCATACAGATTTTTCAAGAGGCAGGTCAGGTGGTCTGGTATTTCCATCTCTTTCAAAATTTTCCACAGTTTATTGTGATCCACACAGTCAAAGGCTTTGGCATAGTCAATAAAGCAGAAGTAGATGTTTTTCTGGAGCTCTCTTGCTTTTTCCATGATCCAGCGAATGTTGGCAAATTAATCGCTGATCCTCTGCCTTTTCTAAAACCAGCTTGAACATCTGGGAGTTCATGGTTCACGTATTGCTGAAGCCTGGCTTGGAGGATTTTGAGTATTACTTTACTAGCATGTGAGATGAGTGCAATTGTGTGGTAGTTTGAGCATTCTTTGGCATTGTCTTTCTTTGAGATTGGAATGAAATGTGACCTTTTCCAGTCCTGGGGCCACTGCTGAGTTTTCCAAATGTGCTGGCATATTGAGTGCAGCACTTCCACAGCATCATCTTTCAGGATTTGAAGCAGCTCAGCTGGAATTCCATCACCTCCACTAGCTTTGTTTGTAGTGATGCTTTCTAAGGCCCTCTTGATTTCACATTCCAAGATGTCTGGCTCTAGATGAGTGATCACATCCATCACGATCATCTGGGTTGTGAGGATCTTTTTTGTACAGTTCTTCCATGTGTTCTAGCCACTTCTTTTTAATATCTTCTGCTTCTGTTAGATCCATATCATTTCTGTCCTTTATTGAGCCCATCTTTGCATGAAATGTTCCCTTGATATCTCTAATTTTCTTGAAGAGATCTCGTCTTTCCTATTCTGTTCTTTTCCTCTATTTCTTTGCATTGATCACTGAAGAAGGCTTTCTTATCTCTTCTTGCTAGTCTTTGGAACTCTGCATTCAGATGTTTATGTCTTTCCTTTTCTCCTTTGCTTTTCGCCTCTCTTCTTTTCACAGCTATTTGTAAGACCTCCTCAGAGAGTCATTTTGCTTTTTTGCATTTCTTTTCCATGGGGATGGTCTTGATGGCTGTCTGCTGTACAACGTCAAAAACCTCCATTCATAGTTTAACAGGCACTCTATCTGTCAGATCTAGGCCTTTAAATCTATTTCTCACTACTACTGTATAATCATAAGGGATTTGATTTAGGTCATACCTGAATGGTCTAATGGTTTTCCCTACTTTCTTCAAGTTGAGTCTGAATTTGGTAATAAGGAGTTCATGATCTGAGCCACAGTCAGCTCCTGGTCTTGTTTTTGTTGATTGTATAGAGTTTCTCCATCTTTGGCTGCAAAGAATATAATCTATCTGTTTTTGATGTTGAACATCTGGTGCTGTCCATATGTAGAGTCTTCTCTTGTGTTGTTGGAAGAGGGTGTTTGCTATGACCAGTGCATTTTCTTGGCAATACTGTATTAGTCTTTGCCCTGCTTCATTCCGCATTCCAAGGCCAAATTTGCCTGTTACTCCAGGTGTTTCTTGACTTTCTACTTTTACATTACACTCCCCTATAATGAAAAGGACATGTTTTGGGGGTGTTAGTTCTAAAAGGTTTTGCAGGTCTTCACAAAACCTTTCAACTTCAGCTTCTTCAGCATTACTGGTTGGGGCATACATTTGAATAACTGTGATATTGAATGATTTGCCTTGGAGATGAACAGAGGTCATTCTGTCATTTTTGAGGTTGCATCCAAGTACTGCATTTCAGACTCTTCTGTTGACCATGATGGCTACTGCATTTCTTCTGAGGGATTCCTGCCCACAGGAGTAGATATAGTAGTCTTCTGAGTTAAATTCACCCATTCCAGTCCATTTTAGTTTGCTGATTCCTAGAATGTTGATGTTCACCCTTGCCATCTCTTGTTTGACCACTTCCAATTGGCCTTGATTCATGGACCTGACATTTCAGGTTCCTAAGCAATATTGCTCTTTACAGCATCGGACCTTGCTTCTGTCACCAGTCACATGCACAACTGGGCTTCTTATACTTTGTAATAAATAGAAAGAAACGTATTGCAATGGCATTGGAAGCTCGGGTCAACTGCATAAATTAATCTGAGATATGTGACCCTGACTGTTTAGCCTAATGGGCGATTAAGAACAAATACCACCAGTGTGACATACTCTAGAGCCATCTATAGAAATCCTTTGGGGAAAGTGTGCAGGTAGGGTCAGCAGAACATGACTACATGACTTAATAGCATCATCTTTTCAGATTTTAGGGTTTTCCTGATAGCTCAGCTGGTAAAGAATCCTCCTGCAATGCAGGAGAGCTGGGTTCAATTCCTTGGTTGGGAAGATCCCTGGAGAAGGAACAACATTCACAGACAACACTCATGTCACAGAGAGATGCACTTGGACTAGCAAGCCTGAATATACTGTGGGTTATTATGCAGGACTGGAGTAGGAAATGGCAACTCACTCCAGTATTCTTTCCTGGAAAATTCTATGGCTAAAGGAGCCTGGTTGGCAATAGTCCATGGAGATACAAGAGCTGGACATGACTTCATGACTAAACCACCACCACCATGATGCAGGGCAGAGTTGCCATGCCTCTGCTGATAGTCTTTATTTTTTCAAGAAATTTAGTTGCTCTTTGATCAGATGAAATGACATCTGAACTTTTTTCACCTAGATGAGTTTGTATACAAGTAACAATTTTGATAGAAATCTTAAATCCATTGCTGGTGACCCAAGATATAAAGGATAAGGGCTGGGCAAGGGAGTCCATCTGGATTGACAGTGGAAAAAAAGATTTACTCTCCCCTCCCTGACAAATGGCTCACTGTCTCCCTTTTAAAATTGGACATCCATTTCCTTGAAGCACTAAAGCAAGCCTGGGAAGCATTCATTTTCATCCTTAAGGGCCTGGGTAGTCTAGCCGTTCTGAAGGCTGGGGGAAAAGAAAAAGGAGCATTACTAGGTTTGGAAGGCATTTCTTTCTCTTTGTTGTGCATATAGATTTATTATGAGCTTGTCTCTGTTTCCCTTGCTCGGAGGAGTACATGAATATGTTTGTGTGTAAAATGTGTGTTTATCCATCTCTTGGTCCCCTTATTGTTTCTTATATCTAAACAAGGATTAGTGAGACATCTAACCTCTTGATGTTCTCTTCAAATACAGTTTTAGTGGCTTGGAGTAAATATACTCTTTCCATGTATATACTTCAGAAATGTCAGCTTCTATCCAAGCTATGGGATGAGTATTAGTACTCTATTTGTAAAGCCTAGGATTTAAATTGGAAACTGAGAAAGAAAATGGAGTCATTTTAAGAAACACCAAATCACATAGTGAAAACTGTCAAATTAAATTTGAATCCAGGTAATCTGACTGCAGCACCTGCTCTTCATTTTGAATTAGTAGTTTTTAATGCCTAGGCAGAGAACATTTGAATATGTGTGGGTGTCTTTGCACTTGTATGTATAACACATATTTTGTTACAAGTTATGAAGTCCCAATCACACAGTCATATTGTGAAATGGACTGTAATATATTCTTGACTCTCATCTAAGGCCACGTTGATGAAAGGACTGTCCCCAGACCAGCTCTGTGGATATGTATTCAGTATATTCAAATTTCAAGGTGTTCTTTAGTGTAAAGATCATGGTTTGCTTGCTATCAGACATTTCCAGCTGGATATGTTATAAGTGCCTCTCCTCTCAGGCAACTCATCCCAAACTGAGCTTCTGTTAAGATGCCCCTTCTTGGTAAGTGCATCACCTCCTTGTCAGTTACCCAAGCATGAAAGCTAGGAGTCTTGGACATTCTTCTTCTCAAACTATCCATGTCTACACTATGTATTAGAACTCCTGTACCCTAGTTGTCAAGTATAGTTTTGCTGTCCTGGTGAGGTGCCAGTGTCTTTGCTCCTATGGAGGCCACCCTACCTCTGTGCCTGAGTGGTTGGAACAGACTTCTGACTGGGCTCTCCACCTTTAGTGTTTCACTCTCTATGCTGATGCCTCAGTGAGCTTCCTAATTACGAATCTGATTATGTCCTTTCCCTGTTAAAAACTTTCCATCCCTTCTGCGTTCAGGATGTATTGCAAATACTAACATGACAGAATCCCTATTAGGCTGTATCTTTTAGTAATACATACTGAAATTATTTTGCACTGCATGAAGATACCAACATGTGCTCCTTGTGCTCATCTTGACCACTTTCTCTTCTTCCTTTAAGAGTCAGTTTAGATATATTTTCTTCCCTGATGAGCTACTGCAAAGACTGAGTTTACTACCTATTCTCATACTCCCATCTGGTCCTTATTGTGCTGTACTAATGAGCTTATTGGTGTGGCTAAGAAGATTTACACAAATGCTTCTTTTAAAATTACATTTAATGATATATGAGAAAAAAGAAATGAACTAAAAAAGGAGATACCCAATTTGCTGGTAGAATTTAGAGAAAACACAAGATTTGATAGGTTGTAAAATAGAACTATCTCATCTGTAGTCTCTTAAGCAGATAAAAAAAATCTCAAATTAAAAAACAATTTCATAGTAAATATGAAACCAATAGTGTAGTAATAGGACATTTTGTTAAGAGCTCTGAAAAACTAAGTTGATTTCTAGTAAACCCTTTCATTTAGACAAAGAGGTTTTCAAGAAATTTAAGAGTAAGATCACACATACAAAAATCTAAATCTAAATGACTCTGAAAAAGTCTAAGAAAAAAGTCAAAAATTATATTTTTTGTTGTATGGAATGGACTATAATCTGATACATCAGTTCAGTTCAGTTCAGTGGCTCAGTTGTGTCCAACTCCTTGCGATCTCATGAACTACAGCATGCCAGACCTCCCTGTCCATCACCAACTCCTGGAGTCCACCCAAACCCATGTCCATTGAGTCAGTGTTGCCATCCAACCATCTCATGCTCTGCCATCCCCTTCTCCTCCTGCCCTCAGTTTTTCCCAGCATCAGGGTCTTTTCAAATGAGTCAGTTCTTCACATGAGGTGGCCAAAGTATTGGGGTTTCAGCTTCAGCATCAGTCCTTCCAATGAACACCCAGGACCGATCTCCTTTAGGATGGACTGGTTGGATCTCCTTGCAGTCCAAGGGACTCTCAAGAGTCTTCTCCAGCACCACAGTTCAAAAGCATCAATTCTTTGGCACTCAATTTTATTTATAGTCCAACTCTCACATCCATACATGACCACTGGAAAAAACCATAGCCTTGACTAGATGGACCTTTGTTGACAAAGTAATGTCTCTACTTTTTAATATGGTGTCTAGGTTAGTCATAACTTTCCTTCCAAGGAGTAAGCATCTTTTAATTTCATGGCTGCAATGATAAGAAATGTCAAATAAATTTTAAGAATTTACAGTGTCATAAATCTATAAGTGACATAGACAGTACAAAATTAAAACATACCCCTGGACCCTCAATTTTACTTAAGTAAGAAATAGGACAAGAAAACTACCTAGCTGGAAATATGCAATATTTCTTATAGAGAAGGAAAGACATGTCAGAGGCAAAGCAAAAGTCCTAAAGGACAGGGCCAAATACTCAAATAGTAGGGTCAAAACTTAGGGGGCAATAGACTAGAGAGTTGATCTCATGAAGAAGATCTGGATCCTAATCAAGAACTATTGCCAGTTCCTTAGGTAGGAAAACCTGATATTATGTGCTATAGACTATAAAATGCTATGCATCAGTATCTGCTATGTGATGTTTGTTCCTCTCCTTTTTGAGTGACACTGATTGCTCTAGTTATCATTTTATAATTTCAAAATTATACATTGGTAGTGTGGGAAGCAGATAATGCATCATCTTACAGTCCTATATATCAAGAGAGCCACACTAAGAAAGTCCCATCTACATTGAGAATAGGTGCATATTTTGATATGGGAACTTAGGTTTGATGCCATAATTGGATGAGAATTTCATGAAGTGGTGTGCTGGAACCAGCTCACACCAGCTTTTCAAAGGTGAGTGTGTGTGTCATTTCCCAACTTACACTCAATGATGCCATAACAATGGCTTGAAATTATGCATCCTGGTAGTATTCATTCCACAGAAATGGACAAATGCTACAAATTAGAGATCTTTTCTCCTGTAGAGAATTGGTTGCCACACATCCCTGCCTTTAGTAATTTTAGAAGGTGATAAGTGTATTTTTCATAAAGACAATCTAAATAATTGGCTAGGGAGAGGACTGTGCTACATTTTAAAAAACCTTACATTATCTGTAGTTCCTCTCTTTGGCAAGTAGAATCTATTTCCTTACCCTTTGAATCTGGGCAGGTCTAATGACTTTTAAAAATTTATTTATTTTAATTGGAGGCTAATTACTTTATAATATTGTAGTGGTTTTGCCATACATTGACATGAATAAGCCATGGGTGCACATGTGTTCCCCATCCTGAACCCCCCTCCCACTTCATCCCTCTGGGTCATCCCAGTGCACCAGCCCTGAACACCCTGTTTCATGCATCGAACATAGACTGGCTATCTGTTTCACATATGATAATATACATGCTTCAGTGCTATTCTCTCAAATCATCCCACCCTGGCCTTCTCCCACAGAGTCCAAAAGATTGTTCTATACATCTGTCTCTTTTGCTGTCTTGAATATAGGGTTATCATTACCATATTTCTAAATTTAATATATATGTGTTAGTTTACTGTACTGGTGTTTTTCTTTCTGGCTTACTGCACTCTGTATAATAGGCTCCAGTTACAGATAAGTAGCCTGGAGACAAGGACTGAGAAGATGCAGGAAATGTTTAATAAGGACCTAGAAGAAATTATAGTCAATCAATAATGAATAATGCAATAAATAAAATAAAAAACACTCTGGAAGGATTAAAAGAAATGAGGACAACCTCAGAGACCTCTGGGATAGTGTTAAATGCCCCAACATTTGAATCATAGGAGTCCCAGAAGAAGAAGACAAAAAGAAAAGCCATGAGTAAAACAAAGTAAAAAAAAAGAAAAGAAAAGAAAAGAAAATCACGCATCTGGCTTACTGCACTCTGTATAATAGGCTCCAGTTACAGATAAGTAGCCTGGAGACAAGGACTGAGAAGATGCAGGAAATGTTTAATAAGGACCTAGAAGAAATTATAGTCAATCAATAATGAATAATGCAATAAATAAAATAAAAAACACTCTGGAAGGATTAAAAGAAATGAGGACAACCTCAGAGACCTCTGGGATAGTGTTAAATGCCCCAACATTTGAATCATAGGAGTCCCAGAAGAAGAAGACAAAAAGAAAAGCCATGAGTAAAACAAAGTAAAAAAAAAGAAAAGAAAAGAAAAGAAAAGAAAAGAAAGGCCATGAGAAAATACTTGAGAAAATAATAGTTGAAAACTTCTCTAATGACTTTTTGAACAACAAAATGAGATGGAAGACATTATTTTGTGTAACTTCTGAGACTTGAGTTCAATCCCTGGGTTGGGAAGATCTCCTGGAGAAGGGAAAGTTACCCACTCCAGTTTCTGGCCTAGAGAATTCCATGGACTGTACAGTCCATGGGATCTCAAAGAATTAGACATGACTGAGAGACTTTCACTTTCACTTTCTGAGTTTGGGCTTCTAGAGGCCTTGCCACTCCACTTTGTCCTCTTTGGTCATGTTGTTGCTATGTAAGCAAATCTAGGCTAGCCAACAAGAGGGTAAAAACATGTGGGTCGAGTATTTGCTGAGGCCCCTTATCCCAGCAAGCCTCCAGCCAACCCTCCTGCTGACCAGAGCTGTACAAGTGGCTTTAGGAGAGGGTAGAAGAAAATTCACTCAGCTGAGACCAGTTCAAATTGCTGAGCAACAGTATCACAAGTGAGTAAATTTATTGTTTTCCAGCTACCAACATTATAAATAATTTCTTTTTAATTTAATTTATTTATTTTTTACTTTACAATACTGTATTGGTTTTGCCATACATCAACATGAATCCATCATAGGTGTGCTATCCCTTTATTAGATATCTATTGCAGCATAAAAAATTATTTATAAGTTCAGGAGTGGGGAACTTACAAATAATTTCTTATGCTGCAATAGATATCTAAAAAAGGGATAGCTCATTGTGTAGCTTGTTGGGACAGAAAGAGTTTTAAATTCCAGCATTGAGTCACACATATGATGATATTGATATCTAGAACATCTGCCAAAGTTGGATTCAAAATCATTCAATAGAAGAGGATCAAGGTCTAATCCTTGTAGATCATCCTGAGAAATTCCTTCCAGATTGACATCTGTTTATTAATAGACAACTTTTAAGATATGATCGTTCATCTTTCTCTAAACCATCATTCAGAGTGGGGAACTTACAAATAATTTCTTATGCTGCAATAGATATCTAAAAAAGGGATAGCTCATTGTGTAGCTTGTTGGGACAGAAAGAGTTTTAAATTCCAGCATTGAGTCACACATATGATGATATTGATATCTAGAACATCTGCCAAAGTTGGATTCAAAATCATTCAATAGAAGAGGATCAAGGTCTAATCCTTGTAGATCATCCTGAGAAATTCCTTCCAGATTGACATCTGTTTATTAATAGACAACTTTTAAGATATGATCGTTCATCTTTCTCTAAACCATCAAGTAGTCTAAGCACCCTTGGTGGCTCAGATGGTAAAGAATCTGCCCACAAAATAGGAGACCAAGGTTCAACCCCTGGATTGGGAAGATGCCTTGGAGAAGGGAATGGTAACTCACTCTAGTGTACTTGTGTAAAGAATGCCATGGACAGAGGAGCCTGGTGGGCTACAGTTGATGGGGGTCATAAAGAGTTGGACATGACTGAGTGACTAACACACACACTGGTATATACTTTCCTGTAACTGTTAATTTACAGCATTTATATTGGTTTGTTTTCTTTTTCTTTTTTTTAATCAAGCCCATGCAACCCCTGGAGAAAGGAATGGCAACCCATTCCAGTATTCTTGCCTGGAAAATTCCATGGGCCGAGGAGCCTGCTCAGCTATAGTCCATGGGCTCACAAAGAGTCGGACATTATTGACTGGCTAACACACACACTTGATAGGACTATGTAGCAGGATTTTAATAAGTCTTTACAATTTGTTTTGCCATAATTTTTGTTTCTGAAAACTTTAAATGAATAATTTTGGAACTACGTAACTAGAGAGTCATTAGAAGTCTGTGTTGTAACACTGTAATGATTAATTCATTAATTTATGTGTACAATACCTTCAAGTATCTCAGGGAAAACTTCATCAGTCCCAGACATACCTCAGAGATTAACTTGGTTGACTTTCCTGAATCTGAGATTAAGAGACTAAGTCTATTAGATCTAATACTTTTAATGTTCTCTGAAGCTAAGTCAATCCTTTCACTTCAGTTTATCTGAAGAGAGAATCAACAGGCCAATGGAGCCTTTTTATTAATTGTTTGGATTTATGTAAATTTATTTATATATATGGACCACATTTTTAAAGTTCATGCCCAATAGAGGAAGCCGGGTATATATATGTTTTCCAGAATCACATGCAGGGTGCTAATACACTTACCCTGGGTGGCTACTTATGGGTGCACCTGCTTTCAATCCACCAGTGTTTCTGAATTCCTTCTGTTACTAATTTTATGTTTATAATTTACTGTTGCTTATTTTAAGCCTTTGGTGCTTCAATTTAGATTTTGATTGCACTCATAGACTTAAAAGAAAATGAAAATATTCTCTCCCTAGTTTTCTTCTTTCACTGTCTTTGCTATAGGGATTGCTCAGAAACAGGTGTCACATAGAGAGTGACTCAGATAAAACTTAGGATTCAGTATTTCTCATCAAGCAATAATTTTTTTTTCATCTTCACTCTTCATGCAGAGTTAGTGCGATTTTTTTAACCTTCCAGTATTCAGTGGAATTTATGTACATGAAAATGCTCAAATCTTGTGTACTGTTTTATGATCTTTGACACATGCACATATGCATATAACCATCTTCCAGATAAAGATATAGAGTATTATTGCTGCTCCAGAAAATTCTCTTTTCACTTTTTTAGTAATTAACCTTCATCTAAACACAAGATAACCATTATGCTGACTTCTATCATTCCAAGGTAATTTTGCTTTTTCTTGAATTTTGTATAAATGCATTATACACTATGTATTCCATTATGTATAGCTTGTTTTATGCAATGAAATTTTTAAAAGTTTAACTCTGTGTCTACATGTAGTTAATTGCTTTCATTGCTGGCTTCCCAGGTGGTATTAATGGTAAGGAGCCTGCCTGCCAATGCAAGAGGCTTAAGAGATGTGGGTTCATTCCCTGGGTGGGGAAGATTTCCTGGAGGAGGGCATGGCAACTCACTCCAGTATTCTTGCCTGGAGAATCCCATGGACAGAGGAGCCTGGGGGGCTATAGTGCACAGGGTTTCAAAGAGTCAGACACGACTGAAGCTACTTGGCACACCAATACACACACCTTGTTGTGTAGCAATCATGCTATATGAAATAGCCAATTATAGAAGGACAAATATGGCATGATTCCACTTACATGTGGTATTTAAAACAGTCAAGCTTATAGAAGTAAAGAATAGAATAGTGATTCAGGAACCAAGGGGAGAGAGAAACAGGGGATTAGGGTTTAACTGGTAGTATTTTATTGTCTAATTTCCTCTTAAGAGCAGAAATAGCAAATACTTGCAGCAAGCAGGCCTTGAGCGAGAAGTCCATCTCCATGTCCAGGAATAAATATATTTTTTATAAGTTAGTGCAGCTTTTCTACTCCGCTAATGCCTCTTATCTTCCAGAAGTGTTTAATTCAGTGTCTATATCTGCAGTTTTATAGTGGTTAAACTGTAAAAACTTTGCCTCAACTTTGCATTAAAATCTCACCTGCCCTCCATTGCATACCTTTAGCCATTTACACAGGGTAAGGCAATTTAATACAGGCATTCATGATGAGAAATAATGCAATTTGAGGTTTATTTATTACTGTTTCTAATTAAGATATTAACATTTTGTTAGGATTCCTGTGAAAATAAACCCAGCAAAATCTCTTTCATAGTGAATTTTAGAAATCACAGTTGATTGATTGGTGAGTAATGAGATATATTTGGTGAGGTAGAATTTTCAATACTTCTAAGGGATTCTGTTCCTGACTAATCTGCCTGTATGGAAGCCATTCCTGGCCAGCAAAACAATACTGATACAATTATCAATGTTATTTTTTTATTCATTGATCTCATAAATGTTTGACATCTAGTAGGTAGCTGAACAAAGAAGGCACTGGCACCCCACTCCAGTACTCTTGCCTGGAAAATCCCATGGACAGAGGAGCCTGTTAGGCTGCAGTCCATTGGGTCACGAAGAGTCAGATACGACTGAGCGACTTCACTTTGACTTTTCACTTTCATGCATTGGAGAAGGAAATGGCAGCCTATTCCAGTGTTCTTGCTTGGAGAATTCCAGGGATGGGGGTGGGGTAACACAGAGTCGGACATGACTGAAGCGACTTAGCAGCAGCAGCAGCAGGTAGCTCAGAGTCAGCAAAACTGGCTGGTAGGCCAGGAAATAATAGTAACTATTTTTGCTTATTTATTTACTTTTTAAAATTAGAAACTATTTTAACATTATCTATAACATTATCCTATGTATAATGCCAAATTATATTATGATCCTCATTAACGACTGAGCGACTTCACTTTGACTTTTCACTTTCATGCATTGGAGAAGGAAATGGCAGCCTATTCCAGTGTTCTTGCTTGGAGAATTCCAGGGATGGGGGTGGGGTAACACAGAGTCGGACATGACTGAAGCGACTTAGCAGCAGCAGCAGCAGGTAGCTCAGAGTCAGCAAAACTGGCTGGTAGGCCAGGAAATAATAGTAACTATTTTTGCTTATTTATTTACTTTTTAAAATTAGAAACTATTTTAACATTATCTATAACATTATCCTATGTATAATGCCAAATTATATTATGATCCTCATTTTATATATATATATATATATACATACATTTTTTTTCCTTCAAGAAGTCTCTTTCTGATCCTGTCTTTATATGTGCTAAGTAATTACTAAAGGAAGATACTGTTAATAGGATAAAGTGCCTCCTACTGATTTGCCTTTTCAGGCAATACCTGCCAGGAGATTTGAATAAGAAAGATAAACATTCTAGAACAAATAACACTTGGAAAACTTAGTTATCTTCTTTTTCTAATTTACCATATTAAATAGGGACCCAGTTGTATCACAATAGTAGGGTAGACTTAAGAAAGAGTTTGCCAATACTGGCTAGGTGCTAACCAAGCCCACTTTCTCTTCTTCCTAAACACTCATTTATACTACATTGCTTGTCTCTTTAGCAGTTAACTGTGATCATGTTATGGGGACTAACCAACAGAATGTGACTAAAGGTAATATGGGGCATTTCCAGGTCTGGGCATACAGAAATGTCACTTGAGGAGCACAAGTACAGGATTTAAACAGTTTGAGTCTCTGTGTGATTACTATGAGGAAAAAAAAAAAAAAATATATATATATATATATATGCACAATTTTTGGAGAAACTCATTAAGAACAATTCACCAAAAACAGGAAATCCTGCCATTAAAAGTAAGAGGCACATCTACAACAATAAAAAAGTTTTCAAAATCTAGACAAAATTGACATTCTGATTGTTTCTTGTTTCTTTCATTTCTTATTGGATTTAATTAAGCAATTAAAACTAGAAATCATAATCAATCTAGTTTGTGCTGTGTGTGTGCAAGTTGCTTCAGTTGTGTCTGACTCTTTACAACCCTTTGGACTATAGTCTGCCAGGCTCCTCTGCCCCTGGGATTCTCCAGGCAAGAATACTAGAGTAGATTGCCATTTCCTTCTCCAGGGGATCTTCCCAAACCAGCGACTGAACTGGTGTCTCTGCATTGGCAGGCAGGTTCTTTAACACTCTTGCCACCTGGAAAGCCAATCTGCTACGGGATATACTATTACAAGAAACATCTAGAAAAACTCATCATTCAACAACATGCTTAAAGAAAAGATCATTAAGGAAAGCACATATCTATGTTAATACATGGATCAAATAAAATGCTAATTTATGGATGCACACTTTAATAAATGATAAAGCTTCCACTGAAGTTACAGTATGTGGCAAGTAGTCTGTAGTATTACAATAAAACACAGAATGGTAAGGAAGAAACTACTGGATTATGAACTTAAATACAGTTAATCACAAATACTCTTCCTAAAGAAGTAACTTAAACTAGAGAACTAAAGTTGGTGATGTAAATCATTGACAAAGTCAGCAGAAGGGTAACCCAGACACATGGAACACACCCAGACACTCAGCCAAGTGGAAAGAACTCAGCTTTGTGAGAATAGTAAAGCCAGTTAAGTGGACTTTAGAGAGAAGTAAGCAGAGGCCAGAACAGGGAGGGAGTCGCCATGGTGGGAAATTTGGCTCTGTACTAAGTGCAGTGAGAGGACATTGCAGACTTACAAACAATGAGACAGTGGGAACTATTTTCAAGTTTTACAGAGCTCACTTTGGATATTCTTTAAAGAATGCATCAGAGAAAACAATAGTGAAAACTGAAAGTGATGGATTGGTCCTGGACCATAAAAGAGGTGAGATAAAACAGCAGATTCATCCAAGGTAGATCTACAGATGAAATTAACAAGGCATGGACTGAATGTGAGGGTGGGAAAGAGGGTGGTTAAAGAAACTGTAAATTTGTGTTTGTTTTTTGCTACCTTTTGTTTTGGTTTAGCAACTCTTTAACTAATAAGCCATTTCCTCCAGGGTGAATAACTAGGGAGAGAACTAAAAAAATTAGTGATATTTTTTACTATGTAAGAACAATTAACAGTGACCTAACCACTTGTCAATTTTGTAATAGGGCATTAACTATAGGCACAGCATAGTGCAGCAGATGTCTAGAACTTACTCATCTTGAAAACTGAAAACTTTATACTAGTTGAAAAACTCCCCATCTCCCTCCTCCCCTTTACCCTGATGGCCATGATCCTACTCTCTGCTTCTATGAACTTGATCCTTTTAGAGATCTAATATATGAGTAGTAAAGTGATGCTTAAAATTCTCCAAGCCAGGCTTCAGCAATATGTGGACTGTGAATTTCCAGATGTTTCAGCTGGTTTTAGAAAAGGCAGAGGAACCAGAGATCAAGTTGCCAACATCTGATGGATCATCAAAAAAGCAAGAGAGTTCCAAATAAACATCTATTTCTGCTTTATTGACTATGCCAAAGCCTTTGACTGTGTGGATCACAGTAAACTGTGGAAAATTCTGAAACAGATGGGAATACCAGACCACCTGACCTGCTTCTTGAGAAACCTGTATGCAGGTCAGGAAGCAACGATTAGAAATGGACATGGAACAACAGACTAGTTCCAAATTGGAAAAGAAGTATGTCGAGACTGTATATTGTCACCCTACTTATTAACTTATATGCAGGGTAAATCATGAGAAACGCTGAGCTGGATGAAGCACAAGCTGGAATCAACATTACAGGGAGAAATATCAATAACCTCAGATATGCAGATGAAACCACCCTTATGGGAGAAAGTGAAGAACTAAAGAGCCTCTTGATGAAAGTGAAAGTAGAGAGTGAAAAAGTTGGCTTAAAGGCCTATACTCAGAAAACCAAGATCATGGCATCTGGTCCCATCACTTCATGGAAAGTAGATGGGGGAAAAGTGGAAACAGTGTCAGACTTTATTTTGGGGGGCTCCAAAATCACTGCAGATGGTGATCGCAGCCATGAAATTAAAAGACACTTACTCCTTGGAAGAAAAGTTATGACCAATCTAGACAGCATATTAAAAAGCAGAGGCATTACTTTGGTGACAAAGGTCTGTCTAGTCAAGGCTATGGTTTTTCCAGTGGTCATGCATGGATGTGAGAGTTGGACTATAAAGAAAGCTGAGCACCAAAGAATTGATGCTTTTGAACTGTGGTGTTAGAGAAGACTCTTGAGAGTCCCTTGGACTGTGAGGAGATCCAACCAGTCCATCCTAAAGGAGATCAGTCCTGGGTGTTCATTGGA
>SJYC01114674.1:0-19046 GCA_006408675.1 Madoqua kirkii | reverse complement strand
ACGTGGCTGTTTACAGAATCGAAGTCTCCTGCATTGCAGGAAGATTCTTTACCAACTGAGCTAACCAGGGAAGCCAGTTGTGAGAATAGGTTTCACTAAATAGTTGTAACTGAGTTGAATTTTCTATACTAAGGAGCCTAATGTTCCCCTATCTGACTGACAGGCATATTTTCACATCATATTTCACAGTCCTTTTATGTCCAAGTAGTTACAATGGACACTGTTAACAGGAAAAAAAAAAAATCCTGGGAAGAATTTGTGTGACAATGACCATTAGAAATGCATCATGTAGTGCTAAGAGCCATAACTAGTCCGTAATTAAATAAACCCAATGAGCACAATATTTGGATGTGAGAGTTGGACTATAAAGAAAGCTGAGCATAGAAGAGTTGATGCTTTTGAATTGTGGTGCTGGAGAAGACTCTTGAGAGTCTCCTAGACTGAAAGGAGATACAACCAGTCCGTCCTAAAGGAAATCAGTCCTGAATATTCATTGGAAGGACTGATGCTGAAGCTAAAATTCCAATACATTGGCCACCTGATGCAAAGAACTGACTCATTGGAAAAGACCCTGATGCTGAGAAAGACTGAAGGTGGGAAGAGAAGGGAACAGCAAAGGATGAGATGGTTGGATGGCATCACTGATTCAGTGGATTGTGAGTTTAGGTAAGTGGGAGTTGGCGATGGACAGAGAAGCCTGGAATGCTGCCTTCCACGGGGTCGCAAAGAGTCAGACACGACTTGCGACTGAACTGAAAGAGTACAAAAAGCTCTAAAGGCATCTTCTTACTAAGCCATGTAGCTTCAGTTCTGTTAAGTTAAGTTCAGTCATTCATTCATGTCCAACTCTTTGAGACCCCATGAATCGCAGCACGTGTCCCTCACCGTCCATCACCAACTCCTGGAGTTCACTCAGACTCACGTCCATCGAGTCCATGATGCCATCCAGCCATCTCATTCTCTATCATCCCCTTCTCCTCTTGTCCCCAATTCCTCCCAGCATCAGAGTCTTTTCCAATGAGTCAACTCTTCACATAAGGTGGCCAAAGTACTGGAGTTTCAGCTTTAGCATCATTCCTTCCAAAGAAATTCCAGGGCTGATCTCCTTCAGAATGGACTGGTTGGATCTCCTTTCAGTCCAAGGGACTCTTAAGAGTCTTCTCCAACACCACAGTTCAAAAGCGTCAATTCTTCAGTGCTCAGTTTTCTTCACAGTCCAACTCTCACATCTATACATGACCACTAGAAAAGCCATAGCCTTGACTAGACAGACCTTTGTTGGCAAAGTAATGTCTCTGCTTTTCAATATGCTATCTAGGTTGGTCAAAACTTGCCTTCCAAGGAGTAAGCATCTTTTAATTTCATGGCTGCAACCACCATCTGCAGTGATTTTGGAGCCCCCCAAAATAAAGTCTGACACTGTTTTCACTGTTTTCCCATCTATTTGCCATGAAGTGATGGGACCAGATGCCATGATCTTAGTTTTCTGAATGTTGAGCTTTAAGCCAACTTTTTCGCTTTCCTCTTTCACTTTCATCAAGAGGCTTTATAGTTCCTCTTCACTTTCGTCCATAAAGGTGGTGTCATCTGCATATCTGAGGTTATTGATATTTCTTCCAGCAATCTTGGTTCTAGCTTGTGTTTCTTCCAGTCCAGCATTTTTCATGATGTACTCTGCATATAAGTTAAATAAGC
Organism: Madoqua kirkii; assembly: GCA_006408675.1. Classification (NCBI taxonomy): domain Eukaryota; kingdom Metazoa; phylum Chordata; class Mammalia; order Artiodactyla; family Bovidae; genus Madoqua; species Madoqua kirkii. The sequence goes on along the minus strand of SJYC01114674.1, from coordinate 17,351 downwards.
AGGGTGACATATGAAGCTTTATATTGAGGCTGCTACATTTTAAAATGTAAGGTTTTTTAATGTCATAAACTCTGAAACAAAATATTTCATTACTCTAGCATTTTGTATATAGAGCTCTACTTTAGTCAGCTAATTCTAAGAAACTGAAAGAAGTGCTGGAAACTATTGGGATTCTCCACCATTAATTTAAGTACTTGGAGAGCTAGGGCTCTATCTTCTTTATTGTTTTTCCAGCAGCACTGTCTCATATCAGGCACTTAATATATGCATATATAGTGAATGAATTATTTTATATTCAGCTCAGATTTATCCTTGTGTATTTTATTGAATTTTTCTTCTTAAAAGCTAGTAGATTACATATACTACTTTGGGTTTTACTTTTAACTCAGACTTCACTATCAGTTGTAAAAGGTAACATCCAGTAGCAATAAATCTGCATTTGATAACAAAAATTCAAGCTATCCAGCCAGTCAAGCAATAATGATTATCTTGATTATTATTATTATATCTGCTTATCAATTAGACTGTAAAAATATATGAGTGTTTTCACTTGCACCAGGATCTCCAATGGCAAAGTTAGATGTCCTTTGATTTCTTTGCTTACTTCAGACAGTATTTTTTCTCCGTTTGTAATATAAATCTTTTAGACACACAAAATTAGGGACCACTAGTAAGTCTCTGTGGGCTTCCCTGGTGGCTCAGACGGTAAAGCGTCTGCTTACAATGCGGGAGACCCGGATTCAATTCCTGGGTCAGGAAGATCCCCTGGAGAAGGAAATGGCAAACCACTCCAGTACTCTTGCCTGGAAAATCCCATGGACAGAGGAGCCTGATAGGCTGCAGTCCATGAGGTCGCAAAGAGTCAGACACGACTAAGCACCTTCATTCATTCATTCATTCACATTTGTGTGTGTTTCTGTGCATTCTGTCTTGCAATGATAATCCAGCATTTTTTAAACCTAATTTATCAGAATTTCACACAGAATTTAGCATATGAAAATTACAGTCAGTTGAGTCTCCACCGACCCATGACTTATTTGAGAGCTCTAATGGTTAAGACTGATGCTTAAAATACAAGACACCCAGTTAAATTTGAATTTCAGATAAATTGTGCTTTGTAGTCTAAGTAGGCTCTTTGCCATATTTGGGACATATTTATGCTAAAAAATTAATCTTTATTTACCTAAATTTCAAATTTAACTGGCATCTCAAATTTTTTGTTTTCTTTAAATTTTTTTCCCTTTTATGTAAATTTAGGGATCCTACCAAGAGCAGCAATGAGATATCAATATTATTAGCAGTTTCAAAGCTAATTATGTTAAAACTGGGCTTTACATTTTCCCCAAGTTTTTTTCTTTGTTTATTCTTTTCCAAACTCACATTTCAGACTTAAACCAGGGAGCAAAAACATAAAGTACATATGCTTTAAAGTTGAGGAATTGACTATTTGTTATTTGAGTAATGCTATCTTATTTATTAATGATTCAGGAAAAACATTTTACATTTACTGATAAAGCATCTGCTTCAAATATCTTATTATTTAAGCGTCACAACTTACCGTCATTTTTTTTTAAATTTCTACACAATGTTCCTTGTTATATGAGAGCCATGGCCATCCAGTTTGTTTGTTTGTTTTTTACCTGATATTAAACACATAGCTAAGAAAATAGAATGAAAAACATGCAAGGATGTATTTTCCACCAAGATAAAATTCTACCTTTTCTCCAAAGGAAATACCACAGTTCTGAAAGTTTTATCATATGGATGAGGAAAAATGATAACTAGTTCTCCGTTTTTAGGACTCCAAAATCACTACAGCTGGTAACAGCAACCATGAAATTGAAAGACACTTGCTCCATTGAAGAAAAGTTATGATCAACCTAGGCAGCATATTAAAAAGCAGAGGCATTACTTTACCAACAAAGGTCTGTCTAGTCAAAGCTATGTTTTTTCCAGTAGTCATGTATGGATGTGAGAGTTGGACTATAAAGAAATCTGAGCACGAAAGAACTGATGCTTTTGAACTGTGGTGTTGGAGAAGACTCTTGAGAGCTTGGACTGCAAAGAAATCCAACTAGTCCATCCTAAAGGAAATCAGCTCTGAATATTTATTGGAAGGACTGATGCTGAAGCTGAAACTCTAATACTTTGGCCACCTGATGCAAAGAACTCACTCACTGGAAAAGACCCTGATGCTGGGAAAAATTGAAGATGGGAGGAGAAGGGGACAACAGAGGATGAGATGGATGGTATCACCGACTCAAATGAGTTTGAGTAAGCTCTAGGAGTTGGTGATAGACAAGGAAGCTTGGCATGCTGCAGTCCATGGGATCGCAGAGTCAGAAACAATTGAGTGACTGAACTGAACTGAACTGAACTGAACTGAACTGAACAGAGTGCTCCTTTGAAATTGCCCTAAAGCAGGTAAAGAGTAGATAACAACTGGCCTTAATGAGAGTGCAGGCAGGTCTCAGGAGAGGAATTCCTTAATCTCTGAAGCTTGTAATAGAAAGTTAGGATCCAGAGTGTGAAAATGTCAGAGCAGCACCATGAAATCCTAGAAAGACTCAGTAGGTGGAGAGAATCAAGATTGTATATGAGCAGTTGCTGGGAATCCAGGGTCTGGGAAACACCAGGCATTCTGACACAAATCCCCAAGCCCAGGTACCATGGGAACAGCTGATCCTTCACAAACATTTATTGATACGTGGAGATGAGATGAGTCCTGACATGCTGTCTGGATATTATGAACAAGGTGACGGGTAACCAAGGAGACCAGACTGACAGCATTGGGTTACATAAATCCCAGCTGTGGATTCAGAAGGGATGCCTGGGCTTGAATATTTCTTTTGCCCCCAGCTAATATGTGTACTGACCTCTGCTAAGAAGCTTGGAAATATTTTTAAGTAATTTGGTTCTCAGAGATAGAACATCTTCTTCAGATGTTATGTGAGGAGAAACTAAAAATAATTAGTGTAAATGATTCCTCAGACCATGTACCACCTGAAAGAGCTAGAGAGAGAGAAATAGAGAGAGGGATAGAAAGGAGTAACTGAGATGCTCTTTTTTTTTCTTTTTTAATTAAAGTGTTCTCTGTTGAGAGAAGCTGGTAGGAAGTTTTCCTGGGAAACATCCCGGTAAACTGGACAATTAAAGCACATTCCTCATTAAAAAATAATAATAATAATTAAAGCTTAATTGTTAATTTCACTAAGTGTGATCTGTAAGTTTTCACTTGAGGAAATGTGTGGCAAGTTGTTTATATACCTGGCTTTGAATACTATGAAACATTCATTTAAAAAAAGAAGAGATACATTCTGTAGCACTTAAAATGCATAAATCTAAGCCTTCCTGGCTTCTGAATTCTGTATCAAACTGAAAGTCTATGAGAGGCAACTTTTATCTAAATTTGGCAAAAGACAGCCTTGTTCATGCAAAGGAGGGGGGGGGATAAACAAGTAATAAAAATCAGACTTCCTGGAGTGTCGAGTTTTCAAGTAATAAAATCAGACTTCCTGGAATTTCAAGTTGTGAAATTGCTGATTTTGAAAAATACTGGATATTTATTGGTAATTTCACTAATGCTTTCTAAGTTTTCTGTGAAGTACAAACAGGAGACAGAAATGGGAATATTATGGAGAAAGGAGAATTACAAAAAGTTAACTGAAGTCCCCTTCATTTTTTGCTCTTTCAGGAATAACCAGTGAACAAGTCTATGTTATACATGGATTATGCCAGTCATTTGCTTTGGCTCCAAAATACTTAGAGAAAATAGCATTAAATGGAAAAAAAAAAAAAGAAGAAGAAGAAACATCACTTCCGGTCATAGTATTTCAGTGACAAAAGCAGATGATAGTGACACACAGATCATGAATAGCTTTGGCCTTTGATCCATCCCGTTTGTTGGATTCAAAGACATTTTATTTGCTACATGTATCTGAATATAGACTTCGGGGATACACATGATATATTTGCCTGAGCTCAGACAAATCTTCAAGATCAAGTGTTTTTTATTCTCCCTTTTCATTTTCTTATCTTTTAAAAATATCTTATCTTGTCAAGTACTTTTAGAAAATGTCATGTTCTCTCTCAAACTACTAAAACCATAAATGTATAGTACTACCAAAGCTGAGCCTCCAAGGTAGTACTAGTGGTAAACAACCTGCCTGCCAGTGCATGAGACATAAGAGACATGGGCCCGATCCCTGGGTTGAGAAGATCCCCTGGAGGAGGGCATGGCAACTCACTCCAGTATTTTGGCCTGGAGAATTCCATGGACAGAGAAGTCTGGCAGGCTATAGTCCACAGGGTCACAAAGAGTAAAACCTGACTGAAGTGAGTTAACACGCATGCATGCACTACCAAAGCTACAAAAATTGAAAAGGAGTAAAACTGAAGAGAAACTAAAAAGCCTCTTGATGAAAGTGAAAGAGGAGAGTGAAAAAGTTTGCTTAAAGCTCAACATTCAGAAAACAAAGATCATGGCATCTGGTCCCATCACTTCATGGCAAATAGATGGAGAAACAATGAAAACATTGTCAGACTTTATTTTGGGGGGCTCCAAAATCACTGCAGATGGTGATTACAGCCATGAAATTAAAACACGCTTACTCCTTGAAAGGAAAGTTATGACCAACCTAGACAGCATATTGGAAAGCAGAGATATCACTTTGCCAACAAAGGTCAGTCTAGTAAAGCCTATGGTTTTTCTAGTGGTCACGTATGGATGTGAGAGTTGGACTATAAAGAAAGCTGAGCATTGAAGAATTGATGCTTTTGAACTATGGTGCTGGATAAGACCCTTGAGAGTCCCTTGGACTGCAAGGAGATCCAACCAGTCGATTCTGAAGGAGATCAGTCCTAGGTGTTCATTGGAAGGACTGATGCTGAAGCTGCAACTCCAGTACTTTGGCCACCTCATGCAAAGAGTTGACTCACTGGAAAAGACCCTGATGCTGGGAAGGATTGGGGCAGGAGGAGAAGGGGACGACAGAGGATGAGATGGCTGGATGGCATCACTGACTCAATGAACATGGGTTTAAGTGAACTCCAGGAGTTGGTGATGGACAGGGAGGCCTGGTGTGCTGTGATTCATGGGGTTGCAAAGAGTCGGACACGACTGAGTGACTGAACTGAACAGAACTGAAAACAGAATACTGTGAAAAGTTGTATGCCAGTGACTTGGATAATCTAGATGAAACTGACAAAGTCATAGAAACATGCCAAGACTGAATAACAAAGACATAGAAAACCTGAATAGAGGTATAACTAGTAAGGAGGTTGACTCAGTAATCAATAACCTCTCGACAAGGAAAAACCCTAGAAAGGATGACTTCAGTGGTGAATACTACCAAATACTTCTGTAAAGAACTAACACTAATTCTCCTTAAACTCTTCCAAAAAGTCAAACAGGAGGGAAGACTTCCTAATTCATTCTGAGTCCAGAATTACTGTGATATCAAAGTCACATAAAGACCATAAGGAAAGAAAAACAATATTATAAAAAGTGAATTAAAACCCCTCAACAAAATACAAGAACACTGAATTCACCACCATATTAAGATGACCATGTAGAATTTATTTCTGCAATATTCAGTTCAGTTTCTCAGCCGTGTCTGACTCTCTGCAACCCTATGAACCGCAGCATGCCAGGACTCCCTGTCCATCACCAACTCCTGGAGTCTACCCAAACCCATGTTCATTGAGTCAGTGATGCCATCCAACCATCTCATCCTCTGTCATCCCCTTCTTTTCCTGCCCTCAATCACTCCCAGCACCAGGGTCTTTTCAAGTGACTCAGCTCTTAGCATCAGAAGGCCAAAGTATTGGAGTTTCAGCTTCAACATCAGTCCTTTCAATGAACACCCAGGACTGATCTCCTTTAGGATGGACTGGTTGGATCTCCTCACAGTCCAAAGGACTCTCAAGAATCTTCTCCAACACCACAGTTCAAAAGCATCAATTTTTTGGCACTCAGCCTTCTTTATAGTCCAACTTTCACATTCTTACATGACTACTCGAAAAAACATAGCATTGACTAAACAGACCTTTGTTGACAAAGTAACGTCTCTGCTTTTGAATATGCTGTCTAGGTTGGTCATAATTTTCCTTCCAAGGAGTAAGCGTCTTTTAATTTCATGGTTGCAATCACCATCTGCAGTGATTTGGGAGCCCAGAAAAATAGTCAGCCACTGTTTCCACTGTTTCCCCATCTATTTGCCATGAAGTGGTGGGACCACATGCCATGATCTTCGTTTTCTGAATGTTGAGCTTTAAGACAACTTTTTCAGTCTCCTCTTTCACTTTTATCAAGAGGCTTTTTAGTTCTTCTTCACTTTCTGCCATCAGGGTGGTTTCATCTGCATATCTGAGGTTATTGATATTTCCCCTGGCAATCTTGATTTCAGCTTGTGCTTCATCCAGCCCAGCGTTTCTCATGATGTACTCTGCATGTGAGTTAAATAAGCAGTGTGACAAAATACAGCCTTGACGTACTTCTTTCCCTACTTGGAACCAGTCTGTTGTTCCATGTCCAGTTCTAACTGTTGCTTCCTGACCTGCATACAGGTTTCTCAAGAGGCAAGTCAGGTGGTCTGGTATTCCCATCTCTGCAATGTAAGATGATTCAAAATACAAATAAATCACTAGAATATACCACGTTAACAGAATGAAGGGAAAAAAATAAGATAATATATACAGAAAAACCAGTTGATGAAATTTAACACTTTCATGTTTAAAAAATAATAATAAAAAAAAAGCTCAACAAACCAGAATAGAAACTACTTCAAATTATGTTATTTGAATATAACACAGGGCACACATGAAAACTCACAGCAAAATCACAGTCAATGTTGAAGGCCTGAAAGATTTTCCTCTAACGTAAGAAAAAGCACACTTTTACCACTTTTAGTTAACATTATACTGGAAGTACCAGCCAGAAAAGTTAGATAAGAAAAGCAAATAAAAGACATCCAAATAGGAAAAGAAGAAGGAAAATGATTTCTATTCCAAGATGACATAATCTTATATGTAGAAAACCTGAAAGATCTCAGGAGAAAGAATAATTAGAATTAATATGCAAATTAAACAAGGTAGAAGGATACAAAACCAGTAAGCAAGTCAACTGCATTTTTATACACTAGTAATAAACAATCTGAAAAGAAAATTAAGAGACAATTAATTAACAATAGTGTCAAAAGGATAAAATGCTTTGGAATTTACTTACCAAGAAAGTGAAACACAAAACTACAAAACATTGCTGAATAGTTAAAGAGGACATAAATAAATGAATGGAAAGACACGCTTTCATTGATTGGAAGATTAATATTATTAGGAATGTATACAAAGCAGGTCTTTCCAAGTGATGCAGAAGTGATGAATCTGCCTGCCAATGCGGAGAACATAGGAAATGCAGGTTCAGTCCCTGGGTTGAGAAGATCCCCTGACAGAGGAAATGGCAATCCACTCCAGTGTCTTACCAGGAAAATTCCCTTAACAGAAGAGCCTAGCAGGCTACAGTCCATGGGGGTCACAAAGAATTGGACACTACTAAGCATGCATGCATACGCACTATACAAAGCAATCTGCAGATTCAATCTAATCCCTACCAAAAACTCAACATTTTTCTTTGGGAGGGGGAAAAAATAGAAAAATACATCTTAAAATTCATAACTGACCTGCATACAGGTTTCTCAAGAGGCAAGTCAGGTGGTCTGGTATTCCCATCTCTGCAATGTAAGATGATTCAAAATACAAATAAATCACTAGAATATACCACGTTAACAGAATGAAGGGAAAAAAATAAGATAATATATACAGAAAAACCAGTTGATGAAATTTAACACTTTCATGTTTAAAAAATAATAATAAAAAAAAAGCTCAACAAACCAGAATAGAAACTACTTCAAATTATGTTATTTGAATATAACACAGGGCACACATGAAAACTCACAGCAAAATCACAGTCAATGTTGAAGGCCTGAAAGATTTTCCTCTAACGTAAGAAAAAGCACACTTTTACCACTTTTAGTTAACATTATACTGGAAGTACCAGCCAGAAAAGTTAGATAAGAAAAGCAAATAAAAGACATCCAAATAGGAAAAGAAGAAGGAAAATGATTTCTATTCCAAGATGACATAATCTTATATGTAGAAAACCTGAAAGATCTCAGGAGAAAGAATAATTAGAATTAATATGCAAATTAAACAAGGTAGAAGGATACAAAACCAGTAAGCAAGTCAACTGCATTTTTATACACTAGTAATAAACAATCTGAAAAGAAAATTAAGAGACAATTAATTAACAATAGTGTCAAAAGGATAAAATGCTTTGGAATTTACTTACCAAGAAAGTGAAACACAAAACTACAAAACATTGCTGAATAGTTAAAGAGGACATAAATAAATGAATGGAAAGACACGCTTTCATTGATTGGAAGATTAATATTATTAGGAATGTATACAAAGCAGGTCTTTCCAAGTGATGCAGAAGTGATGAATCTGCCTGCCAATGCGGAGAACATAGGAAATGCAGGTTCAGTCCCTGGGTTGAGAAGATCCCCTGACAGAGGAAATGGCAATCCACTCCAGTGTCTTACCAGGAAAATTCCCTTAACAGAAGAGCCTAGCAGGCTACAGTCCATGGGGGTCACAAAGAATTGGACACTACTAAGCATGCATGCATACGCACTATACAAAGCAATCTGCAGATTCAATCTAATCCCTACCAAAAACTCAACATTTTTCTTTGGGAGGGGGAAAAAATAGAAAAATACATCTTAAAATTCATATCAAACCTCAAAACATCCCCCAGCCCTAAAACAATCCTTTGTTTAATGGTTATATAATTTCAGTTTGGAATGATGTAGTATTCTGGAGATGAGTAGTGATGATAATTGTATAACGATGTGGATTTACTTAGTACACTGAACTGTACAGTTAAAAATAGTTAAGATGGTGCATTTTATGTTATGTATATTTTACTACAATTTAAAAAATCCTATAAAACAATGAGTAGATTATAGATTATCTTCCAACATAGAAGGCACCAGAAATATAGATGGACAGACACTCTTCTAACTGTGGTAGTAGAAAGTTGAACCAAAAACTTCTTTGCACATAGGCAAGTGACAAAAGAATGCAAGAATTGTAGGAACTGGGAAGGAACTGGGAGGAAACTGGGCAAAAATGCCCAGGGGCAAGTAAAGTTAGAAAATAGTTTGGGGCCAGCTTCTGAAAAGCTTTGAATGCTACACCAAAAGATTTTTGACTTTCTGCTTCAGGCAATGAAAGTTTGGCAGGTCTTTTTAGCTGAAGAATGGATTGACCAGAAAAACACTAGGAATAAAACTTTTATGAAAATATGGAGCACGGAGCTAAGCTGAACGCAGGAAACCAATTATGCAGTGAGGGGAAGGGAAGTATAAATTTATGAGTGAGCAATTAAATGTATTTATGGAAATTGATTTTCTCAAAATAACTCCAGTGAGTTAAGTCTTTCCTTTCTGATATATTTTTTACAACATGGAGAATGAAATACTCAGAAGTCTGAGGTTTATGCTTTAAGCATAATCTCCATTCACTGTAGTCACTCACAAGGGCATGGCCATTCTGGCATAGGATATGACTAATAAAGCTATGATTTCACTCCAGTAAAACTCACTCTAATCTGATCAGAGAAGATCAAGAAAGAAAATAAAGATACTTGCTCCTACCCTAAATGAAAAACATTCTTATAATAATCTTTGATTTCATGCCAACACATTACAAGGAGGAAAAAAATGAAAATACACAGACATATTTGCATATATGTCATTTAAAATATGCCCCTAATTCATTTAGCAAAAACATAATCTTAGATTCGTGATGATTAAATGAGAAACAAGATGTTCAAGAAAAGATCAGGTTTAAGCTCCAGAAATATTGTTGCTGATCCTTTTTTTTTTCACTTCTTGAGATTATAAGTTTCTCAATAGTTACTTATATCAGATTTCCCCTGTTCAATCTGGAGAGACTTGATTTTCCTGATATGACACAATATAACAGGAGGCATTGGGGCATCGAGTGTTAGAGCATTGTGAAGACATTGGCTGGTTTATGATGTCAGAGGTAATCACTTACTGTTGGGGCAGCCCTTGAATTTTACAGTGCTAGGCTCATAGTCATCCACTTCCCTGGGCCATCTGTAATATATGCCATCTCTTAGCAAGGAAGAGTGACACCTAGCCACAGTTCATATCTTTGCATAGGAGCTTGGCAGCATCCATGATCTTACCCAAGATCTTGGCCAGTTCTGGCCAGAGACAAATGATAGCTTATCTGGTTTGGGTGGGTGCATGCTGCTGCTCTGCTCATGAGGAAACCAGATCATCATCAGACCCCTAGTGCTCCCAGCCTCAATGAGGTCACATCATCAGGTCACAGTTTATCACATGGATCCTTTCTCTCTCAGTCATTTTCCATGTTTTCTTTTTATATGCTAAATGCCAAAAAAGAAAACTAATAATACTATTTAAATGATATAAGATGAAAATGGTTCTTATATGTAAGCATTTTGATGTTATATAAGTCCTACAGGAATTCAAAATTAAGAGCAATAACAACAGATACGACTTTAAAACAAAGGAAATTTATTAGTAAAAAACAAAGCAGAGACTGAGCAGAAGGTGAAATGAAGAGGAAGGAGAGGTGAGGGGAGGAAATGTGAGCTCCCCTAAGAGGCCAGGAGTCCCATCCCTGGTGGAGCTGGGAGAACCTCTGTTTAAAATATATGATATTGTCTGAATCTCCAAAATCATATGTTGAATGAAAAAATCATATGTTAAATATCATTTATATGATATTCTAGAAATAATCTATGGTGGAAAGAAATCAGAAAAATGATTATCTTAGAGAACTTCCCAGGATGGTCTAAAGTTTATTTGGACAGAGGCTCAAGTTACATGGTTGTTTGCATTTATCAAAATTAAGTAAGAACATAAATTTGTGATTTTTTTTGCATTGCATGTAAGTTTTATCTCAGAACAAATGTTGAAATCTAGTTAATTATATGCTTGCTAGAGTGTTTATAGGAATATATCTTGATGTATGAGAAGGAAATGGCAACCCATTCCAGTATTCTTGCCTGGAGAATCCCAGGGACGGGGGAGCCTGTTGGGCTGCCGTCTATGGGGATGCACAGAGTCGGACACGACTGAAGCAACTTAGCAGCAGCAGCAGCAGCAGCAGCAGCATCTTGATGTATGGCCTTCCCCAGTGGCTGAGCAGTAAACAATCTGCCTGAAATGCAGGAAACAGAGACACAGGTTTGATCCCTGAGTCAGGAAGATCCCCTGGAGGAGGGAATGTGATCCTACTCCAGTATTCTTGCCTGGAGAATCCCATGCACAGAAGAATCTGGTGGGCTACAGTCCATAGGGTGACAGAGTTGAACCACAACTGAAGCGACTAAGCATGCACACACATCTTGATGTCTGCATAGAGCAATTTACTTTGAAATGCACAAACAGATAATATGGGTTAATCAAACAATAGAGAGATAGACAAATGTATAGATACATGAGAAATAAATATACAAAATGATACTGGTATTATCTAGGTGGTAAGTATACAGATGTTTACTCTAAGATTCAATTTGACACATATCTGAAAATATATAAATGTTGGAGAAAAAGACAGTCATTCACTTTCTTGTTCAACAAATAGAGATCCGTCTGCTAATGTCTTCTCTGATGGCTTAGTTGGTAAGGAATCTGCCTGAAATGCAGGAGACCTGGGTTTGAGCCCTGGGTCGAAAAGATGCCTTGAAGGAGGAAATGGAAATCCACTCCAGTATTCTTGTCTAGAGAATTTCATGAACAGAGGAGCCTGGCAGGCTATAGTCCAGGGGTTGCATAGAGTCAGACAGGACTGAGCGACTAACATTTCACTTTTTTCTGTGTTAATAATCATTCTTTTTTTAGAATACCAACGCTTCTGGAAAAGTTAAAGGCATCAAAATCATTGATATATTTAATATTTTTCACATTATTCTCCCTCTCCATATTCATTTATTCATTCATTCTCTCTCTAAACACACATACACACATATATGTATATATATATCTGTCTGTATGGATCAATAGATAGATTATTGATAGACAGATATAGAGAAACTGTTAGATATCTCGAGACCAGGATTAGGATGATATAGGTGAGTCCCTCAGAGGCAAAATTTAAGGGAGCATCCTCAGGACATACAGAGGAATCTAATTCCACATTTACTAGACATATGCTCCCCTAGGCAAGGTTCTTAAACTCTCGATATCTTCACTGAATCAGTAATAGTGCCTAACTGACAAAGTTGTTAAAAGGATTAAATGAATTATTGCACAAAAATGTTCCAGAAACATTGACTAACAGTATTCTCAATATATCTTGCTATTATTAATAATCATTGTTGCAATCAAATTTGATTTACTTAAACTAGAAAAGTTTCAATTTGAAGCACCTGGAATTAAGTAGCCCCAAATTGTGCTAATTTAGAAAAAGTTTTCATGTGAATGTGTTTATGCTGCTTCTGTCCTGAAGCTGTGAAAATTGAATTATACACTCTTTGAATATAGAAAAACAAACACAGTTTAAAAATAAAGTTTTATTTTGCAAGTGGTAAAACCAAACTGGAAAATTCTAATTAGTCCCATCTGCACTGTCCCTGCTCTTATTTGTAATATATGCTAGAGATTTTTTTTTTCATGGTGATCAAATATTACAGGATCTCACAAGAGCTTAAGTGCTGAACTTTAAATTTGATATTTTTTCATGAGTGTGGGAAGAATCGGGCAGAGAAATGCACTTTTAACTGCGTGGAGGGCAGTAGGGTCTGCTGATTTTATTTTCACTGTTAAAACCTGTACAAAAATAACATTATTATGACACACTGAAAGCCCCTAGAATATGTCAAAATGACTAAGAAAAGAAAATACAAGGAGGAAAACTTTAAGTGGGTTTGATTTTGAAAGCCAAATATTTTTAGAAAAATCTAGTGAAACCTGCTTATGACTTTCTTACTTTCAACATTTCCCTACATCAAATGTTTATCTTTCAAAGGCCTGGTTAGGACACACACACACACACACACACACACACACACACACACACACACACACACACAGTATTTCTTTTCAACATTTACCTTTCCTGGTCCTGGGGAAGATATTATAAGGGATGGGCTCTAACATTTAAACAAACACATGAATAAACTGCCAATGGGAAAAATAGCACCTCAGTTCTTAAAGGGCTTATCTTAGCCAAAAGGAGACTTCCTTGGGGTCTGTTCTGTTTTGTCAGACAAGAAATGGCAATATGATAACTCCAAAGTATTGCAGCACTAACTGTAGACTGCTACTGTTGGGTCCTAAAGAAAAGCTGTTTAGGAAATTAAATTCCCCATAGTCCCTTGTAGCCAGACTCCTAGGATCTTCTCCATAAACCAAGGAAGCTTCTGTGGGCCAAGCGGCCATGCTTATCCTTGGTTCCGTCTTAGCTCTGGTTCTTGTGCTGAGCTTCCCCGGATCATGAATGAGCATCTATAAGCAGAGCTGTCTATATAAGACTTAAAAATCGGTTGAAATATACATTAGTAAAAGCAAAGGCCCTCAAAGAGAGGTGTCCATCATTAAGTCACAAAAACCCCCACCAATTAATACTGGCCCATTTCAGATAATGAACTGAAAGGGCTCCTGGTGCTTGGAAGTAGGGTGTTGGAGCAGCAGTGTTAAGAATGCCAGGGAATATACAATTACCATGCACCGCTCTTCCAAATACTCCTCACCCTCTTTCATGTAAGCTATGTCTCGGGTAATCAGCAGGTGGCGCTTGTTCCCTGGGGCTCAAGGCTTGTCAGAGTAGCCGGAGTCTTTAACACAGGATTGTACTTCACAGATCCATACTGGTAGAATGTGAGAGATTATGTCATCTTCCCCAAATGCTGGAAAGTCTGGAGTTGTTTGCCATTAAGAATTCACTAATAAGTTTTGTTAAAGGACCGAGAAGTCCTGATAAGACTATGCTACGAAAAGTTTTTCACTCATCTGTGTTGAGCTGGCTTTCTCTTTTGAACTTTTTAAAATATGGTTTCCAAATATAAATTTTGCTTTTCAGCCATCTTGTTCATCCCTAATCTGGGTGCTACTACTAATGAGAAAGTCAAACTACATGCAGTCACGGGGGGAGGTCTGAGATGACCAGGCTCCTGGTGTAAATCACATGTGAAGAATGACTTGATTCAGGACTAATACCTCTTGCTTATGGAAGGATGGAGCATGAGAGTTTCTAACCATGTATTCCAGAATAAGAGGCAGGATGTGATCCAGCTTCCCATCAGAAACACTTTGGAGACTATTTTAAAGTGACAGACAGATTTCCAAGCCTTACCTCAAACCTGCTGCAACCAAAACCCTAGGGGATATGACTCTGGAACCTGTATTCTTTTCTAATCTCCTTAAGTCAGTTCTGGTGCATCTGAACCATTGTTTGACCATGAGGACTTCTAAACAATGTAACTGTTTGCAAGAAAATAATGAAGAATCCTATGATGTTTAGAAAAAAAAATCTTGCAGGATACAGCAACTCAGCTTTCAGAGACAAAAGACAGTATCATTCCTTGGACTATCTCTTAAAAACTTGCTTTCATAATTATCTAAATAAACTCAAGAATATTATTCCCTTTCATTGGAGAAATCTGTGAGTAAAAGACAAAGTTGGATTGTTTTTCATATGAAGTTATTGTGCCTCTCATTCATTACTAATGGATATAATGGAACTCCTACTATATGATTAACATCCTAATGACACCAAACCCCATCCTCAAGGAGCGTACCTAGTGCAAATTGTGCAGAGAAAAGCAAAAGATAGTATAGATAAGAATCTGTCCTATAGTCCAGATGTTCAGTTCAGTTCAGTTCAATAGCTCAGTCATGTCCGACTCTTTACAATTCCATTGACTGCAGCACGCCAAGCTTCCCTGTCCAGCACCAACTCCCAGAACTTACTCAAAGTCATGTCCATCCAGTAGGTGATGACATTCAACCATCTCATCCTTTGTTGCCCCCTTCTCCTCCCCCCTTCAATCTTTTTTTTTTTTATTTATTTATTTTAATTGGAGGTTAATTACTTTACAATATTGTATTGGTTTTTCCATACATCACCATGTATCCGCCACAGGTATACACATATAGAACAGTCTTTTGGATTCTGTGGGAGAGGGAGAGGGTGGGATGATTTGGGAGAATAGCATTGAAACATGTATAATATCATATATGAAACGAGTCGCCAGCCCAGGTTCGATGTATGATAGTGCTTGGGGCTGGTGCACTGGGACAACCCTCCTTCAATTTTTCCCAGCATCATGGTCTTTTCAAATGAGTCAGTTTTTCACATCAAGTGGCCTAAGTATCAGAGTTTCAGCTTCAGCATCAGTCCTTCCAGTGAATATTCAGGACTGATTTCCTTTAGGGTTGACTGAATGGATCTCCTTGCAGTCCAAGGGACTCTCATGTGTCTTCTCCAACACCACAGTTCAAAAGCATCAATTCTTCGGTGTTCAGCTTTCTTTATAGTCTAACTCTCACATGCATACATGACTACTAGAAAAAGCATAGCTTTGACTAGACTGACCTTTGTTGGCAAAGTAATATCTCTGCTTATTAATATGCAGTCTAGGTTGGTCATAGCTTTTCTTCCAAGCAGCAAGTGTCTTTCAATTTCATGGCTACAGTCACCATCTGCAGTAATTTTGGAGCCCCTCAAAAATAAAGTCTGTTACTATTTCCCCTGTTTCCCTTTCTATTTGCCATGAAGTGATGGGACCAGGTACCATGATCTTAGTTTTCTGAATTTTGAGCTTTAAGCCAAATTTTTTCCCTCTCCTCTTTCACTTTCATCAACAGGCTCTTTAGTTCTTCTTCGCTTTCTGCCATAATGGTGGTGTCATTTGCATATCTTATGTTATTGATATATCTCCTGGCAATCTTGATTCCAGATTGTGCTTCTTCTAGCCCAGTATTTTTCATGATCTACTCTGCATATAAGTTAACTAAACAGGGTGACAATGTACAGCCTTGATGTACTCCTTTCCCGATTTGGTACCAGTCTGTTGTTCCATGTCCAGTTCTGTCTGTTACTTCTTGACTTGAATACAAATTTCTCAGGAGGCAGGTGATGTGGTCTGGTATTCCCATCTCTTGAAGAATATTCCAGTTTGTTGTGATCCACACAGTCAAAGGTGGTGTAGTCAATAACGCTGAAGATATTTTCCTGGAACTCTCTTACTTTTTCTGATGATCCAACAGATATTGGCAGCTTGATCTCTGGTTGCCTTTTCTAAAACCAGCTTGAACATCTGGAAGTTCATGGTCCATGTACTGTTGAAGCCTAGCTTGGAGAATTTTGAGCATTACTTTGCTAGCATATGAGATGAGTGCAATAGTTTGAACATTCTTTGGCATGAACAGTATTTAAAAGCAAAAAATAAGACACTGAAAGATGAACTCCCCCGGTCAGTAGGTGCCCAATATGCTACTGGAGATCAGTGCAGAAGTAAATCCAGAAAGAACAAAAGAGATGGAGCCAAAGCAAAAACAACATGCAGTTGTGGATGTGTCTGGTGGCAAAAGTAAAGTCTGATTCTGTAAAGAGCAATATTGCATAGAACAAGTTTGAACATTCTTTGGCATGAACAGTATTTAAAAGCAAAAAATAAGACACTGAAAGATGAACTCCCCCGGTCAGTAGGTGCCCAATATGCTACTGGAGATCAGTGCAGAAGTAAATCCAGAAAGAACAAAAGAGATGGAGCCAAAGCAAAAACAACATGCAGTTGTGGATGTGTCTGGTGGCAAAAGTAAAGTCTGATTCTGTAAAGAGCAATATTGCATAGAACCTGGGATGTTAGGTCCATCAATCAAGACAAATTGGAAGTGGTCAAACAGGAGATAGCAAGAGTGAACATCAGCAGTTTAGGAATCAGTGAACTAAAATGGATGGGGATGGGTGAATTTAACTCAGATGACCATTATATCTACTACTGTGGACAAGAAGCCCTTAGAAGAAATGGAACAGCCATCATAGTCAAGGAAAGAGTCCAAAATGTAGTACTTGGATGAAGTCTCAAAAATGACAAAATTATCTCTGTTTCCAAGGTAAATTATTCAATATTATTTAGATAAATACAATATTATTTATTACATAAACTATTAATGTAATACATATATATACAAGTAATATGTAATACATATGTAATACAAATACATATCCAAGTCTATATCCAGACCAGTAATGCTGAAGAAGCTGAAGTTGAATGGTTCTATGAAGAC
>SJYC01114673.1:0-13533 GCA_006408675.1 Madoqua kirkii | reverse complement strand
GCGGTCCAACTCTCACATCCATACACGACTACTGGAAAAACCATAGCCTTGATGAGATGGAGATGTGTATAAGAGACAGGAGAAAAGGGAATCTAAGATTTTAAAAATAAGAGGACAATATATAACAAGAAGAAAAAATGATGCAAAGGAGACTAGCAACTGATAAATAAAAATGGTCTATCCATATAATGGAATATTGTTTTACAGTTAAAAGGAATGAAATACTTATACATACTACAACATGGATGAACTTAAAAAATATTTTGCTTAATGGAAGAAGACCATGTACAAATGATTTTTATGTTCAAGAAATGTCTATAATAGGAAAATCTATTGGCATACAAAGTAGATAGTTAGGTAAGTCCCCTATCGGTGGTGATTGGATGGGGAATACTGTCAGAGAGTAACTGCCTTTCAAAAGACTTAGCATTTCTATTTGAAAGTGATGAACATGATTTAAAATTGTATTATGGGTTGCAACTCTGTGAACATATTAAAAATCACTGAATTTTGCACTCTGAATGGGTAAATTTCATGGTATATGTGCCATAATAATAATAATTACATATTATATAATTTACAAATTAAAAATAAAGGGGATTTGAAAACAGTTTGGAGGGTTATTTTAAAAAATCATACATGGTAGGACTCTTCACTTTAGAGACTGAGTAGGGAGAGGAGTGGCATATGCAGATCTAAGTATTGTAGATCATTTTGGCAAAAATATGTCCCATGAAACAGAAGCAAAGTAATAAGATGCTATTACTATAATAAAGCCCAGCAGAAGCAGGACCATGATGGTTAGGGTAGAAAAATAGTGGTCACATAATGGGTACTGAGAAGTAAAACTTGCAAGAGTCTTATTGACTATGGGGTGAAGAAGGAGAAAGAGGGGAAGGGAGAGTCAAGTTTGAGTGTTGAATGGTGATTTATAGGCCAGATTGGTTGGAATATTATGAATATACTCATGTCAAGATGTCTAAGTGGTCATTGAAACTTGCACCATACAGGTGAAGGAAGAGAATAATCCACTAAAGACTGTGTAGAAAAACTAAAAGAGATTGGAGACATTCGACAGTCTCTCTTTTTGAGGTTGTTGAGGGTAGGGCCCAAAACATGTTGGCAAAGAAAGTTTAAAAAGAGAGGAAAATAAAAAGAAAAGATCTATCTTGGAAGCCAAAGGAAGTGAGATTCAAGAAAGAAAGGTTATCAACACAGTCAAGGGAAATATTTTATTAAGCTGTGGGAAATTATTGTTATTATTATTATTAAATTATTCAGATGAAGATAAAACTTCAAAGCATAATAGGAAAGGGGATGAAGTTGGAATGCTATTTACTCTTTGAAGAACATTATGTTTTACATGATAGCCCACAAGAACAAAGCAAAGGGAATGTAACACTATAACGCAAGAAGGAATATTTAGGAAGAGATCAATCCAGTGATGGGTTATTCAGAGAAAAACAAAGCTAAGGCCTCAAAATTTTTTCAGTTATCTATGACTTCAAAAATTCCTCATTTTGCTGCCATAGTTTTTTTCATCCATAAACTTTATCCCAATTACTCTTGTAACAATTTATATCATCCTCTATATTGCATTTTAGAAGGGAAATTGTTTTCATAATTAAAATTGTTCATTTTATTAGATTAAAATAATTAAATTTAAAGTATTCAATTATTCATTTAAAAGTTTTGATTATGTAGTACTTGCAGTACAAGCTGCTGGGGTTATGATGAGTAAAAGATGTCATAGACTCTTCATCATGTAACTAGCAATCTGATACTGATTATAAGCATTCATCAAATTATGATAATAAAAATAAATGAAATGTGGTTATGGTAAGTGCTACTTCTAATATTCTGGATTATAGTGAATAATTTACCTTTATTCTGACTTTATCAAATATTATAATATTTTATATTTCTTATTTATTACTTTCAAAAAATAGTCCTATATCTCACTGAATTCTCAAACCACTCAGGTGTCAATCTAGAATCTGACATGACTTATCAAAAGTCACAAAACTACAAAGTTTTAAGGTCTAGCCTCAAGCAGGTCATCTACCTCATATGATTGTATCATCTTATCTATCCAATGTCTCTGATTATTAAAGGAACACTCATGTGATCTGTAGAAGGACTTCTGCTGCTAAGTCACTTTAATTGTGTCTAACTCTGTGTAATCCCATAGACGGCAGCCCACCAGGCTCCCCTGTCTAGAGAAATGTAAAAGGAAAAATGTAATAGGTACAAGAAAGGAATTTCTTATATATTCTTGGCACTGACTTTTTCCTGGATTGTTCTTTGGAAATACAACATTTTTTGAAATGCATATTGCTTATAGAAAGTATTAAAGTGAAACACCCAGATCTTGAAGACACAGGTTTTATTTTAACAGTTAAAATGAGAAATCTAATGAAGAAAACCAAAGTGAAGCATCAATTTTTCTTCAGAAATTTTTTTTTCTGAACAGAAATTCATTTATTTAATTTTCATTATTTATTATTTTTAATATAAATTTATTTATTTTAATTGGAGGCTAATTACTTTACAATATTGTAGTAGTTTTGCCATACATTAACATGAATCTGCCACGGGTGTACATGGGTTCCCCATTCTGAACCCCTCTCCCGCTTCCCTCCCCATCCCATCCCTCTGGGTCATCCCAATGCACCAGCCCAGAGCACTGTGTCTCATGCATCAAACCTAGACTGGCGATTCGTTTCACATATAATAATACACATGTTTCAATGTCATTCTCCCAAGTCATCCCACCCTCGCCCTCTC
This sequence comes from Madoqua kirkii, assembly GCA_006408675.1. Taxonomy (NCBI): domain Eukaryota; kingdom Metazoa; phylum Chordata; class Mammalia; order Artiodactyla; family Bovidae; genus Madoqua; species Madoqua kirkii. Next base: position 10,746 of record SJYC01114673.1, on the reverse strand, counting down.
CCATAGAGTCCAAAAGACTGTTCTATACACCTGTGTCGTTACCATCTGTCTAAATTCCATATATATGCATTAGTATACTGTACTGTTATTTTTCTTTCTGGCTTACTTCATTCTTTATAATAGGCTCCAGTTTCATCCACCTCATTAGAACTGATTCAAATGTATTCTTTTTAATGGCTGAGTAGTTTCTAACTCTTATCAACATGGGAGCTACAGTCAAGGATTTAATGAACTGAGGTCATGATAAAAACTGGAGATCAAAACAGGCAGTGAATGACAGAGTTTAGATTATATCTGAAGAACTCATGTGGATGTTGAAATTCAGCTCAGTAGAGAGTGGTCCAAATTTCAGGGGAAAAATTCCAGTTGCCAAGAGCTGTTTTTACACATGGAGATTTATCAACAAAGCCCAGGAAAAAATATCTGTATAGTTAGCATCAGATTCAGGAAAATATATTTAATTATGGCCAACAGTATCCAATACTTTCACGATTTTGACTTTGATGTCAGTGCAAATGACTCTTCCTCTTTGTCTCAAGCCATCATTAGCTCTTGATCTTATGTTTCACACTCTTGTCTTCATCCATATATCTTTCTAACCTCAAACTTGACCAGAATCACTATTTTCTCTCAAGCTGGCTACTATCCCAAGTTCCTTAAGTTAATTGCACCATCTTTAAAGACATTCAAGTATGAAGCCTTAGCTCTCAGACTTCTCTGGCTCCATGTAAAAAAAAAATATATATATATATATATATATTTATTTATTTATTTATTTATTTTAATTGGAGGCTAAAAACATTGTGGTGGTTTTTGCCATACATCGACATGAATCAGCCATGGGCATACATGTGTTCCCCTATCCTACAATCCCCCTTCTACCTCCCTCCACCCCATCCCTTTGGGTTGTCCCAGAGCACCAGCTTTGAGTGCCCTGCTTCATGCATCAAACTTGCACTGGTCATCTATTTTACTTATGGTAATAAACTTTTGATCACATTCAACTGCCAGATCTTCTTGACCCTACTTCATTCATAACCGTGAGACTCACAATTTCCTTTCTATAAGCATGACATTGTGTTGGTGAAGCCACACCACTGCTCACTCAGATTAATATGATAGGCTTTTACTTGGCTGCATAAGTGGCATGCTAAGTCGCTTCAGTTGTGTCCGACTCTTTGTGACACTATGTACTGTCAGGCTCCTCTGTCCGTGGGATTGTCCAGGCAAGAGTATTGGAATGGGTTCCATGACCTCCTCCAGGGGATCTTCTCCACCTAGGGACTGAACTTACATCTCCTGTGACTCCGGCATTGCAGGCAGTTTCTTTCCTTCTAAGCAACCAGGGAAGCCTCTTTACTTGACTAGTCTCTCTTTATTAGTTTCCCTCCTAATCATTTACTTTATCTTTTATTGTAAACTTAATCTTGATAATAAGCTTAATTATTTATACACCAGAACATAACTCAAATTATCTCTGCTCTGTATAAAATAAAATCTAAGCTAGCAGCCTAGAATTCAATGACATCTATCCTTTGGCCTCAGTGACATTTCCAAAATTATCTCCTAACCCTTCTCCATTTTTTGCCTATTCGCTATTTGCCATGTAAAGTCCTACTTTTTCTTACCACAATACTTTCTTTTTTTGATGGTTTCTACCTCTGCTTGGAATATCTCCCATCCCATTAGTTTCTCTATGCCAAAACTCTATCCACTTTCAATTCTATATTTATAAAGTCTTCCAAAGCATGGAACTTAAGCCAAAAGACCCTCTACTTTCGCCAAACTCTCACAGCTCTTAATCTCTTTAAAAAATGATTTTTGTGCATCTTAAGATCCACTCCTGAATTTTATTATTTTCAAGGATATAATTGGTTCTTATCAATTCAGAAAAATCTAAAGTATTATTTCAGTGTATCCAGCAAGGCAAGGACAAGCCATTGGTACTTCTGAACAAGTGAATACAGATAAAGACACCAAATTCTTTAACAGCTACACAGCTGCCCAAGGTCACACAGCTGTGAGAGGAGGGCCTCATTTCCAAGTCTCCTGACTTCTACTTCATGGCTTGTGCCTTACACTCACTGCCTCAAGTTAACCCACAGGTCTCAACACATCCCAGGGGTCTTTTTCTGCTTTTCAGCCTATCAATAAATGTGCTTTCCCCCAGACATTGGTGGGAAACACAAATGTCATGTATTTTTTCTCTTCCACATAGTAATGTTTTCTCCCTTCTAGGATCTCAGTTCCACTGAACACAACACTACCGTATGTTTTCCTTGGATGCCAACATGAAACTCAGCTGAACTCCTCCTAACCCCTTAAATCTTGGACCTTAGGCTACAAGTCACTTGGGTTTCCCATTTGCCTCACAAGTACTTTCTGATTTCAACCCAGTTGGAAATATTGAGACAAGAGTCTCTCTCAGAGTGTAGTGTTTGATCACTTACTTTTTTGAGTTGGAGGGAAGCAAAACCTCTAAAAACAAATAAACAACTGTTAATCAAGCTTTTGATCCTCCTCAAAGTTTGAACTCTGTTTCAGTTTGAGGCAAAAATTTAGGTCAGCTCTCATTTTATTTATTTGTTTCAAATTTTTCAAGGGAGCCTTTCACCTAGGACGCCCTTGGGCACAAACACAGTAACATGCATAAGCACACACACTCACATACAATTAACATATTAAATTTAAAATTTATTCACCTCCCCATAGAAGCACCACAATTTCCAAAAACAGCTAAAAATAACAATAACAATAATAACAAAGCATTTCCAAAACCAGTGTTTTATCAGTTTATCTTTTAGTGGAATTTGCCAAATTATTTTTTGTGTATGGTATGAGTGATGATGCCAAAAGTTTCTCTGACCCTCAAATGATCCTACCATCTGATTAAAAAAAGAAGAAGAAGAAGAAACCATCATTAGAGATGTAGTTGTATGAATGGAAGCCTTAATCTAGAAAAGTTTTTTATATCCTAGACCATATAACATTGAGCCATCAATACCTCATTGTGAATTAATTTCTAGGAGATTAAATGAGTGAGAACTCTCCATCATTGCAGACATTTGCTCACTATCCTCAAACCCTTCTTTCTATGACTCTGTCTATTCCACATTTATTTTCTGCTGTTTGCTTATTGGGAAGAAAAACCACTACAACTACCTGGAATTTATTTAACAATTAAAGGCTTAAGTTAAAGTCCACTTCTTCCATAAGCAGCAGGATGGAATGCCTTCCAAGTGCCAGGTGCTTTACATTATATTGCCTGTTTTTTTTTTTTTTTTTTTTTTTGATGACTGTGTACCAGGATGAGTGTTGGATAAATATATATCATATATCCTATTTGCCCAATTAAAAAAGAGTTCTGTGAGCTCCTCCAGGGGTAATAGCTGTGCCATGTGCATCTTTACATATGCATTTTATGTAGTTAATGGCCAAGAAGTGTTGTTGATGAAGGATCTTTATTTCTTATGACTACTTCTATTAAGACCACAAAGAATAAAATGGCATTGTGACACTGTTTTTTGATGTGCCAGTGAAACAATCAAGTGGACGTAGTTAGAGATAAAGACACAGATTTGTTCTGAGCCACATTTGTATACAAATGAGTAAAAAGAATCAAACCTCTGAAGAGGTAGGCAGGTGTATGACTGAGCCCATAGCAGAAATAACAAGCGATGCAGAGCAAAAAGTAACTTTTCTTCCACAGACACAACCAAAAAAGTAAAAGATATGCAGAAGCAAGTAAGTGAGTGTGGGGTAAGGTCACAAATTGATAGGCCAGATCAAGTTTCTCATAAAAAGTCCCAAGGATATGCACCTAGAATTCAGTATGTCTAGGGGTCAAGAGAAGAAAAGTCTTTTTTTTTAATAAGTTCACAAGGCATGGGAAAGCAAGTTGTCTACGGAGAAACAAAGTATTGGCATGCAATGTAGAGGGTTCAACTTGGCCAAACATATACACATTTGTAGCAATACCCGCATGCTGGGTTAAAAGAGAACAAGGTGACTTTTGCTATGGTAATCAATTTGCCCTGGTTCAATGCTATTTTGCATGTATAAGAGGTAAGACAGTACTCATATTATTGACTTTTTAAAATCAAATAGAATTACAGCTCTTCAAAGTAAATGACCATTTATCTCTTGATAAAAATTTTACATTTAGGTAATCTTAAAGGATCTATAGATCTCCTCTCCATTCCTTCAATAGTAAGGCAAGGGAGAATATAAAGAAACAAACAACAAAAAATTAAAATTGGAAGACTTGTACTATGGGGTATGAGAATGAAGACCCAGTAGCAAGTTATTGTTATACAGACTACCAAAGGGAGTGTGGTGGGAATAATGAAATACGAAATGGATGGAGCAGAATTTAAGGATGAAAACAGATTTTATAGGTGCTCAAACCAGTAACACTCAACCAAGCCTGCATATGAGAATCTCATGAATAGCTTTTAGAGAAAAATATCATGCCAAAATCTCACCCCCAGAGATTCCTATATGGTACCTGGGAAACAACACTTTTTAAAAACTTCCCAGTGATTCTACTCTACGGTTAGTGTTAGAAAGCTCTCCCAACTCCTTCAAATCCAAAGATATCTGTAATTTCACCTTTAGGACAAAGCTGGTAACAAGGGAGAAAGGAAAGCCTTCTCTTTAGCCTAGAGAACTGCGAAGATCACAAAACAAGCCATGCATCTCCTGAAATGTGACTGCTTTCTACCTTGCAGCTTTGTTTTTAAAATTATGTGGTAAAATGACAATGAGCTACTACTATACACCTATTAGAATAGTCAACATTCTAAACACTAACACTCCCAAATGCTAGCAAGGATGTAGACAAACTGGAACCCCATTACCATTGCTGGTAAGAACATAAAATGGCACAGCCACTTTGAAAGACAGTTCAGTAGTTTCTTACATAATTAAATATATTTTTTGCACTTTTGTTGTTAGTTGCTCAGTCATGTCTGATTCTTTGTGGCCCCATGGACTGTCGCCAGGCTTCCCTGTCCTTCACCATCTCCTAGAGTTTGTTCAAACTCAAGTCCGTTGAGTCACTGATGCCATCAACCATCTCATCCTCTGTTGTCTCCTTCTCCTCCTGCCTTCAATCTCTCCCAGCACCAGGCTCTCTTCAGATGAGGCAGTTCTTCATATCAGGTGGCCAAAGTATTGGAGCTTCAGCTTCAGCATCAGTCCTTCCAATGAATATTCAAGCTTGATTTCTTTTAGAATTGATTGGTTGGATCTCCTTTCTGTCCAAGAGACTCTCAAGAGTCTTCTCTAGCACCACAGTTTGAAGGCCTCAGTTCTTCAGCACGCAGCCTTTGTTATTGTCCAGCTCTCACATCTATACATGACTACTGGAAAAAACATAGTTTTGATTCTATGGACATTTGTAAGCAAAGTCAAGTCTCTACATTTTAATATGCTGTCTAGGTTTGTCATTGCTTTTCTTTCAAGGAGCAAGGATCTTTTAATTTCATGGCTGTCCAGTGATTTCAGAGCCCCCCAAAATAAAGTTTGTCACTTTTTCCATTGTTTCCTCATCTATTTGCCATGAAGTAGTTTTTGTTTACTTTTACATATGATCTAGCAATTGTGCTTCTTAGTATATACCCAAATTAGTTGAACACATTTACTCACTCAAAAATCTGCAAGCATATGTTTTTAGCAGCTTTATTCATAATTTGTCAAAACTTGGAAGTAACTAGGATGGCCTGGATAAAGAAACTTTGGTACATCCAGACCATGGAATATTATCTAGCACTAAGAAGAAGTGAGCTAGTAAGCCATACGAAGACATGGCGGAAACTTAAGTGTATATTACTAAGTGAAAGAAGCTGTCTGAAAAGCCTACATACTGTACAACTCCAATGTATGACATTCTGCAAAAGGCAAATCTGTGGGGATAGTAAAAATATTAATGGGTTTCAGAGGTTGGGAGGTAGAGAGGGATGAATAAGTAAAACTCGGGGTATTTTTAAGGCAGTGAAGCCACCCTGTATAATGCAATAGTAGATACATCTGTCAAAACCTAAAGAAGGTGCAACCCCAATAGAGAGGCAAACTATAAACTTGGGGTGATAATGATGTATCATGTAGGTTCATCAATTGTAGCAAATGTGTCACTCTGCTGGGAAAAGTGGGTCATGAGGGAGGCTGTGGGTGTGTGGGAGCGGGGGCTTGGGAGATCTCTGAACCGTCCACTCACTATTTCTGTGAAACAAAAGCTGCTTTAATACAGTCTGTTAAAAATAAAGAGCAACTAATACTTCTAGTCCTAAAGGGGGCAGGCTGTTGAGGTTCTAAAAGATGGGCAAGTCTGGGTTGTTATCTTTTCACCACTGTTCCCTCACCTCCCAGAGTTGCTCACTGCTCCCTCATAGGGGAGATTTTTTCTGATAAACTAAGTGTGGGCAGGTCCAAAAGTGGTTAAGAAATAGAACACAGTTTCTATTAAAGTTTCTCCTCTAACCATCAAGAGAAGATGTGGCTGTGGAGTGGTAAAATGATTCATTTTAATATCATTCTTGCATTTGACTTGACTTTTTAATCTTTCTGGAGATTTTTCTCATTTCATTTTTTATTGTATAATATTTAAGGTATTAAAAATATGTGAATATGTATATATTATGGAGCACAATAAAAGAAGGATTTTATTTATTTTAAGCAATACTGTGGACAAGTTTTAATAAACATTACACTCAGGATCAAAACACTTGCCTTTTGATCTTGTCTCTGCTTCCATAATTTTTGTTCATTTCTGGGAAGTACAGTTAGTGTAAGTTTCAGTTTTTCATACTGTGAGTCTCATTTTTCCCTTTGATAGCATCCTCAGCTTACCCTGATTCATGAGAGATGTTCTTATGTGTTCAAGTGAACTGAAAAATACAAAAGAACAGTGTGAGCTATTGGCAGGATATGGTTCTCCTTTAACTTTGGTGTCATACTTTTTTTTAGTCCTAATAGAAAGGGTCTTTTTGCAACATGGATATGCTGTTCCAAGAGGCAGTCACATTAGCAAGAGAATATTTGGGTGGACAATAGGTAGTCCAGTCTTCAGATTCTGAAAGCGGTACTATTATTTACTTGGAGGAGTACTGGTTCTGTACAGTAAATTTAGGAACAATGATGGCTGTAGTCGTGACCTCACAGTATTCCACCAGGTGGAGCCAGAGATTGAATAGATGGCTGTAAAGGAAGACAAAGGAAGACCACTACCCATCCAAGGAAGGCTCTATTGGGGCTCAAATAGCTTCAAGTTTAGTGTGAGTTTATGTTAACCAAATAGACGGTATGCTTTCTGGTTAAGAATAATATTTTCACAGACTTTCAGATATTACAGAACAGAAATAAAATGATACATTACAAAGATGATAATTTGAGAAAGCAAATTATTGTAAAATAATCTTTCTATATTGTACAATACTCTACAGTGTGAGTTGCTATTACTCTTAGTAATATTATATTCTGAGGGATTTACATAGGAGTCCTGTATCTGAATAAATTTAGAAATAATTCCTGCTTCAATTATTGGGCATGAACCAATGAGACATGGCAATTCAGAGAGGAAATTTATAACTCTTGTATATATAAAACTCATATTCCATCTAAACTCCAGTACTTTGGGCACCTCATGTGAAGAGTTGACTCATTGGAAAAGATTCTGATGCTGGGAGGGATTGGGGGCAGGAGGAGAAGGGGACGACCGAGGATGAGATGGCTGGATGGCATCACTGACTTGACGGATGTGAGTCTGAGTGAACTCCGGGAGTTGGTGATGGACAAGGAGGCCTGGCGTGCTGCGATTCATCGGGTCACAGAGTCGGACACAACTGAGCGACTGAACTGAACTGAACTGAACTGATATTCCATCTGGGCTTATAAAGTATGTCAATGTAACCCAAATAATCTGAGTATGCCAAATGGCTCAGCCTCACCTTTAGGGTCTCATTGGTAAAAACACAGGATCCTAGTCAAATGCAATTTCAAAGTACTTGTTCCCAATAAAATTATTAAAAGATATGCATTTTACCACCTATAAGAGCACTCTAAAAATAATTCGGCTCATCTTTTTCTATAAATCTTGTGGTGGTTTAGTCGCTAAGTCATATCCTACTCTTGTGACCCCATGGACTGTAGCCCACCAGATTTCTCTGTCCATGGAATTCTTCAGGCAAGAATACTGGAGTGGGTTGCCATTTCCTTTTCCAGGGGATCTTACCAACCCAGGAATCAAACCTGGGTCTCCTGCATTGCAGGCATATTCTTTACTAAGAATCTCTCAGGAAATCTAGTGAGATTCTTTTCTTCCACATTTCTCAAGTCTGTCTTTGAATTACGCCTTGATATTTTGCTAAGCAGGGACATGTGTGCTACCTGTGCTGGGAGGTGAGTCTAGGAGAGCCAAAAATTTAGCAGCAATATGAGTCTACTATTTGATGCCTTTAAAAGGAAGTCTTTCATGCCTTTTGAAAAGTCTAGTTCTATACTGTGTCTTTGACTACTTCCACCACTCCCAACCTCCAGATGACATCCAGTAGACAATTTTTAGTGACTAAAACTCTCCTCTTATTGAATTTCTAGGCAGGTTGGGTTCACATAAGAAAAAAATTCTCATAAGAACTATTTCAATTATTAATCTGTTTTCATTGTTTTTATTCTGCCATTCTTATTTCAGTATCAGAAACAGAATTGCTACCAACTATTTTGGGTGGGGGAAGATATTTATTTTAGGCAGAAAGAAGCCAGGTAAGAATTCTGACGTGGAAAATGAAACTTCAGAAAAAAATTATTGAAGCTGAAAGCTACACTTAGCCAGCTACTCCCTTAGTGACTCCAGAGGCTTCTAGAGTGGTTTGGTGATGTTATCACCTCAAAAATCAAACAGAAAACAAAAGTCACCACATGATTCTCTTTTAACATCAAATCTGGAGCAGATAATTCTTAGTTTTCTCATCAGCATTTCTTTTCTACGTCCAATAGACAGATAAATCCCTAAAATGATTGAGCAATAGTCTTGGGATCTAGGTGTAGCTAAACTCAGTTAGGTTTAGAACATTCAGTACTTAAAGGACTTCCCTCCCTTTGTAACTTTCAGTGTAGCAAAAGCTGAGATATTTTAACAAAGCAGAAACTTGGATCAAAATAACTATTAACCACCATTTTCATTTGAATTCTATCGGAAATTATTTGACATAAATTAAAACATGCTTGAAATTGACTTATGATCTAAATTAATTTTGTCCCCTTTTTTAAATATCTGTGTCTAAATCTCTCTATACCTATATATGTATATGATCTATATATACATCTGCATATATCTATACATGTATGTTTGTACACATATACACATATACAAAGCAAAACTTGTTTTGTGAGGATTTTAGAAAAGAAATATGTATTTTTTATTTTTTAGGAAAAATGGAATTTATTATTAAAGAAAAGTTGGCTGTTAGTTAATCTACTTAAAATTAATAAGTTCAACATTAACATTTTGGATTGAAACCTGCTTTCTTTCAAATAACAGGTAGACTCCACTCGTAAGAGTCATTTCAAGTAAGATTTTAAGAACCCAAAGTAACAGTCCAGAGGGAGGCCATCCCTTCCCCGTTCAACATTTACTTGTTTGTAAATTCTGTCAGATGCTAGAAATATGGCCTTAAACACTACCATCTTAATATGGCCTTAAACACTACCTTAAACACTACCATATATATATGCATATACATATAATTTCATTCTGAAATCTTCACAAAAACAAGTTTTCTTCTTTCCAGAAGTTTTCTTTGGATTTGCTCATAGTTTTCCAATCCAGAATTATGTAAATAAATTATATCATACAATACCTGACACCGGTAAGCTTGATTTCTTCACTAGTTAATCATGATTCGCTTTGGTCCTGTCCAGACGCTAGTGATGCATACCAGGAGGCTGAGTGCCGGCCCAGTGCTCGCCAGCAAAGACAGGCCAGAGTAAAGGGAAATTGGAAGCTGACCCTGTCTCTGTCTTACCCCACCCATGGAAAGTGACAAAAGGCGGAACTCTGCAATTGCTTTGATTTACTGATCAGCAGCTTGATCACGCAGAATGAATCCACAGGTCAGCCTGATCTGGCCACAGATGCTCACATGATACAAAGACAGTCAGGGTTTCGTGCTTCCAAGACAACTGAACGAGGCAGGCATCATCCGCCAAACAAATGCATAATTCTCTACCCTAAGTAGGCATGTTTTCCTGACCCCATGGAGGCCATCCCTTCCCCGTTCAACATTTACTTGTTTGTAAATTCTGTCAGATGCTAGAAATATGGCCTTAAACACTACCATCTTAATATGGCCTTAAACACTACCTTAAACACTACCATATATATATGCATATACATATAATTTCATTCTGAAATCTTCACAAAAACAAGTTTTCTTCTTTCCAGAAGTTTTCTTTGGATTTGCTCATAGTTTTCCAATCCAGAATTATGTAAATAAATTATATCATACAAGGCAATATGTTCAAGGACTTATTACATTAAGTAAGCAAATGTCATTAAAAAATCCCACAAAAACAAAGTCCCTCATTCAGGTTCCTTTGAAACATGTTTATTCATTCACTCTTCAAACTTTTTTACCTTTAAACTGCTTCCAAGCTCAGAGAGCCCCGGAAGGAATTCATACGCCTGCAGCTATACCACCCTGAGAGGATCTCCTTCAATTTCACAATTGTCAGGGGGAGTTCGGGGCGGGG
>SJYC01114670.1:0-54632 GCA_006408675.1 Madoqua kirkii | reverse complement strand
TATATATATATATATATATATATATACACAAAGTGAAAGTTCCTCAGTCTCATCTGACTCTTTGTAACCCCATGGACTGTAGCCTGCTAGGTTCCTCTGTCCATGGACTTCTCTAGGCAACAATACCAGAATGGGTAGCCATCCCCTTCTCCAGGGAATCTTCCCAACCCAGGGATCAAACCCAGGTCTTCCACATTGCAGCCAGATTCTTTACCATCTGAGCCACCAGAGAAGCCCAATACGTAAAGCTAAATAACTAATAAGGACCTGCTATATAGCACAAGGAACTCTACTCAATACACTCTAATGGTCTATTTGGGAAAATAATTTTTAAAAAGTAGATATATGTGAATGTATAACAGATTCACTTTAAAACTGGGTTTAGAAAAGTCAGATGGAACCTAAGATCAAATTGCCAACATTTGTTTGATTATAGAGAAAGCAAAGGAATTTCAGAAAAAAACAAAAACAAAAACAAAAAACATTTACTTCTGCTTCATTGACTATGCTAAAGCCTTTCACCCTGTGGATCACAACAAATTGTGGAAAATTCCTAGAGATGAGAATACCAAACGACCTTCCTTATCTCCTGAAAATTCTGTAAGCAGGTCAAGAAACAACAGTTAGAACTGGAAATGAAACAATGGACTGGTTCAAAATTGGGAAAGGAGTATGCAGAGGCTGTATATTGCCATCCTGCTCATTTAATTTATATGCAGAGTGCATCATGAGAAATGCTGGGCTGGATGAAGCACAAGCTGAAATCAAGATTGCTGGGAGAAACATCAACAACCCCAGATATGCAGATGTAGTTAAGTCACTCAGTCAAGTCCAACTCTTACAACCCCAGGGATTACAGCCCCCCAGGCTCTTTTCTCCTTGGGATTTCCCAGGCAAGAATATGGGAGTGGGTTGCCATTTCCTTCTCCAGGATATCTTCCTGACCCAGGGATCTAACCCAGGTCTTCTGCATTTCAGGCAGATTCTTTACTGACTGTACCATTAGGGAACTCTAATAGCAGAAAGTAAAGAGGAACTAAAGAGCTTCTTGATGAGGGTAAAAGAGGAAAGTGAAAAACCTGGCTTAAAACTCAACATTCAGAAAATTAAGACCATGGCATCTGGTCCCATCAGTTCAGTTCAGTGGCTCAGTTGTGTCTGACTCTTTGTGACCCCATGAATCGCAGCACGCCAGGCCTACCTATCCATCACCAACTCCCGGACTTCACTCAGTCTCATGTTCATTGAGTCTGTGATGCCATCAGCCATCTCATCCTTGGTCATCCCCTTCTCTTCCTGCCCCCAATCCCTCTCAGCAACAGAGTCTTTTTCAATGAGTCAACTCTTTGCATGAGGTGGCCAAAGTACTGGAGTTTTAGCTTCATCATCAGTCCTTCCAATGAACACCCAGGACTGATCTCCTTTAGAATGGACTGGTTGGATCTCCCTGCAGTCCAAGGAACTCTCAAGAATCTTCTCCAACACCACAGTTCAAAAGCATCAGTTCTTTGGCACTCAGCTTTCTTCACAGTCCAATTCTCACATTCACACAGGACCATTGGAAAAGCCATAGCCTTGACTAGACAGACCTTTGTTGGCAAAGTAATGTCTCTGCTTTTTAATAAGCTATCTAGGTTGATCATAACTTTCCTTCCAAGGAGTAAGCATCTTTTAATTTCATGGCTGCAATCACCATCTGCAGTGATTTTGGAGCCCCCCAAAATAAAGTCTGACACTGTTTCCACTGTTTCCCCATCTACTCACCATGAAGTGATGGGACCAGATGCCATGATCTTAGTTTTCTGAATGCTGACTTTAAGCCAATTTTTTCACTGTCCTCTTTCACTTTCATCAAGAGGCTTTTTAGTTCCTCTTCACTTTCTGTTGAAAGGGTGGTGTCATCTGCAAATAGAAGGGAGGAAAGTGGAAGATATGATATATTTTATTTTCTCCTGGTCTAAACTCACTATGGACAGTGACTGTAGCTATGAAATTAAAAGACACTTGCTCCTTGAAAGGAAAGCTATAATAGACCTAGACAGTATATTAAAAATCAAAAGCATGTCCTCCAGAGGGGTCAGGCCATTGAGGGCTGACAATGATTGCCCAGCCACAATGCAGCATGGTTGGCCTTGTGCACACCCATGGTGCCAGAAGCATCTGCCAGGTGTGCTTGCATTGGACTGAAAAGATGTTCCTATACGGCAACCTGGTAGTGGAGACCAGTGACTCAAAAACAGAAGGCTGGTTCAAATACTTCAAACTTCTGCATTCCTAGCACCAGGTGAAGAAGGTAGCTCTCATTCAAGCCAAGAGCCAGAGGACAAAACAAAGTGCAATCCTTCCTCCAGAAATCGACCTGAATTGAAGTCTCTCTTCATGAGCAAAAGATGGTGGACCCCTCACCACATGTGACCACGGGCATCAAGGACCCTGTTTTCAGCCAGTTTTCTGAAGGATGTTTGATCCCCTTAGCTGATGTATAGGATCCCATGTTTCCTAACGATTATAAAAAAAGTCGTGAAGCACCAAAGAGAAGAGCAACAGAGACAGCAGGAACTGGAAAGACAGAAGGAAACAGAAGAGAGAGAAAAGAGGCATAAATAGACATGAAACTAGTGAGTTTTCCAGTGCACCAGATCCAGATTCTGTTGAAGATATAGATTATGAATGAGAGAGGAGGAAAAGCATAAGGGCAGAGCTACCATCACACCCTGCCACATCTCTTGTGGAGAAGGACAGAGTTACTGCAACTTCCCTTAAGAAAAGGATTCACAACCTCACTCACAGTCTTCCAAAGTTTCTATCCTTCCCACAGTGTACAAGGAACAAGAGAGACTGCAATCCCAATGACCGGCCTTGGCAACTCTTTCCTTGCCAACATGGGGGGCAAGATAGTTCATAAATTCATGCAGAAGTAAGGCTTATGGGAAGGCCAGGGTACTAGGAAGTAAGAGCAGGGTCTGAGTACAGTGCTGTCAGTGGAGAAGAGCAGCAAATGGGGCGGCAATCATCGTGGGCCAAGCCACTGAGAAACAGGCAACCAAGAAGTTGAACTGAAATCCACTAGCTAAAATCCAGAGAAGGCAATGGCACCCCACTCCAGTACTCTTGCCTGGAAAATCCCATGGACAGAGGAGCCTGGTGGGCTGCAGTCCATGGGGTCGCTAAGAGTCGGGCATGACTGAATGACTTCACTCTCACTTTTCACTTTCATGCCTTGGAGAAGGAAATGGCAACCCACTCCAGTATTGTTGCCTGGAGAATCCCAGGGACAGAGGAGCCTGATGGGCTGCCGTCTATGGGGTGGCACAGAGTTGGACATGACTGGAGCGACGCAGCAGCAGCAGCAGCAGCAGCAGCAGCAGCTAAAATCCTTGTGTCCTACCAAAGTGATCCTACTCAGGAACAGGGTTGGTTCAGGAGAGGTGGATGAAGACTTGGAAGTTGAAACCAAGGAAGAATGTGAAAAATACAGCAACATTGGAAAATGTGTGATATTTGAAGTTCCTGATGGCCCTATTGATGAAGCAGTGTGAATATGTTTAAAATCTGACAGGGTTGAGGCAGCAATTAAAACTGTTGTTGATATGAATGGAAAGAGTTTTGGTGGCCAGGTGGTCAAAGCATGCTTAATTTGGATAAATTCAGGGTCTTGTATTTGGCAGAACAAGTTTGATTTTAAAAACTAGAGGCTGAGTCAACTCCAGCAATCCTTATGATAAGTAGCAGTGACCTTGCTTTATCACATCTGTTTTAAATGAAGGTATTCTAGACTGTTTCATTTCCACATGATGAATGAGAAGCTAATTTTTTAAATTTATTATTATTATTTTTATTAGTTTACAATATTGTATTGGTTTTGCCACACATCAACATGAATCCACCATGGGTGTACACATGTTCCCAACCCTGAATTCCCCTCCCACCTCCTCCTCCACACCATCCCTCCAGGTCATCCCAGTGCACCAGACCCAAGCATCCTGCACCTTGCATTGAACCTAGACTGGTGATTCGTTTCTTATGTGATATTATACATGTTTCAATGTTTTTTAAAAATGGTACCAGGTCCAAGAACAGTAACAGAACTTAGCTGTTTTTGAGGTCTTTGTTTTTAACTTTTTTTGGAGTGTGCTTGTAGTTGTTGCTCAGTCACTCAGTCATGCCTGACTATATGAAACCCCACAGACTGCAGCATGCCAGACATTGCTGTCCTTCATCTCCCAGTGCTTGCTCAAACTCATGTCCATTGAGTCAGTGATGAAATCCAAACATCTCATCCTCTATCATCCCCTTCTCCTCCTGTCCTCAATTTTTTCTGGCATAAGGGTCTTTTCCAATGAGGCAGTCCTTCACATCAAGTGGCCAAAGTATTGGAGCTTCAGCTTCAGCATCAGTCCTTCCAATGAATATTCAGGGCTGATCTCCTTCAGAATTGAATAGTTTGATCTCCTTGCAGTCCAAGGGACTCTCAAGAGTCTTCTCCAATACTACAGTTCAAAAGCATCAATTCTCTGGTGCACAGCCTTCTTTATGGTCCAACTTTCACATCCATACATGACTACTGGAAAAATCATAGCTTTGACCATATAGACCTTTGTCACCAAAGTAATGTCTCTGTTTTTTAATATGTTGTCTAGGTTTGTCATAGCTTTTATTCTAAGGAGCAAACATATTTTAATTTTCTGGCTGCAGTCAGCATCGGTAGTGATTCTGGAACCCAAGAAGTAAAGTCTCTCACTATTTCCATTGTTTTCCCATCTATTTGTCATGAAGTGATGGAACCAGAGGATATGATCCTCATTTTTTGAATGCTTCATTAAAAAAAAAAAACAACAACAGCTTTTTTTAATCTTCTCGTTCACTTTCATCAAGAGGCTCTGTGGTTCCTCTTTGCTTTTTGCCATAATGGTGGTGTCTTCTGTGTATCTGAGGTTATTGATATTTCTCCTGGCAATCTTGATTCCAACTTGTGCTTCATCCAGCCCAGCATTTTGCATAAAGTATTCTGAATACAAATTGAATAAGCAAAGTGACATACATACAGCCTTGACATACTCCTTTCCCAATTTTGAACCAGTCCATTTTTCTATGTCTGGTTCTAACTGTTGATTCTTGTTGTGCATACAGATTTCTCAGGAGACAGGTAAGGTGGCCTGGTAATCTCATCTCTTTAAGAATTTTCCACAGTTTATTGTGACCCACACAGTCAAAGGCTTTATCATAGTCAGTGAAGCAGAAGTAGATATTTTTCTGGAATTCTCTTGCTTTTTCTATGATCCAACGAATGTTGGCAATTTGATCTCTGGCTCCTCTACCTTTTTAAAATTCAGCTTGAATATCTGGAAGTTCACCATTCATGTGCTGTTGAAACCTAGCTTGGAGAACGTTGAGCATTGCTTTGCTGGCATGTGAAATGAGTGCAATTGTGTAGTAATTTGAATATTCGTTGGCATTGCCTTTCTTTAGGATTGGAATGAAAACTGCCCTTTTCCAGTCCTGTGGCCACTGCTAGGTTCTAAAATTTGCTGGCATATTGAGTGCAGCACTTTCACAGCATCATCTTTTAGGGTTTCAAATAGCTCAGCTGGAATTCCATCACGTCCATCAGCTTTGTTCATGGTGATGCTTCCTAAGGCCCACTTGACTTCACACTCCAGGATGTCTGGCTCTTGGTGAGTGGTTAACAATCATGGTTATCTGGGTCCTTAAGATCTTTTTTTGTATAGTTCTTCTGGACCATGTTGAATGTCTCTGTAATTTTATTCAGATTACTTCAAAACTTGGAAAAACTGTTGTGGCTATTGGTGCATAGCATACTGCTATTGATCTTTTTATGTAAATAAAAGATCTTCCCTATAGGTCACGAAGCAACAGTTAGAACTGGACATGGAACAACAGACTGGTTCCAAATAGGAAAAAGAGCACATCAAGGCTGTATATTGTCACCCTGCTTATTTAACTTATACACAGAGTACAACATGAGAAATGCTGGACTGGAAGAAACACAAGCTGGAATCAAGATTGCTGGGAGAAATATCAATAACCTCATGTATGCACCCTTATGGCACCACCCTTATGGCAGAAAGTGAAGAGGAGCTAAAAAGCCTCTTGATGAAAGTGAAAGAGGAGAGTGAAAAAGTTGGTTTAAAGCTTAACATTCAGAAAACAAAAATCATGACATCCGGTCCCATCCCTTCATGGGAAATAGATGGGGAAACAGTGGAAACAGTGTCAGACTTCATTTTGGGGGCTCCAAAATCACTGCAGATGGTGACTGCAGCCATGAAATTAAAAGATGCTTACTCCTTGGAAGAAAAGTTATGACCAACCTGGATAGTATATTCAAAAGTAGAGACATTACTTTGTCAACTAAGGTCTGTCTAGTCAAGGCTATGGTTTTTCCAGTAGTCATGTATGGATGTGACAGTTGGACTGTGAAGAAGGCTGAGTGCTGAAGAATTGATGCTTTTGAGCTGTGGTGTTGGAGAAGACTCTTGAGAGTCCCTTGGACTGCAAGGAGAGCCAACCAGTTCATTCTGAAGGAGATCAACCTCGGTGTTCTTTGAAAGGAATGATGTTAAAGTTGAAACTCCAGTACTTTGGCCACCTCATGCGAAGAGCTGACTCATTGGAAAAGACTCTGATGCTGGGAGGGACTGGGGTCAGGAGGAGAAGAGGATGACCAAGGATGAGATGGCTAGATGGCATCATGGACTTGATGGACATGAGTCTGAGTGAACTCCAGGAGATGGTGATGAACAGTGAGGCCTGGCGTGCTGCGATTCATGGTGTTGCTAAGAGTCAGACACGACTGAACGACTGAACTGAACTGAACTGAACTGAATGGCTCAAAATGAGTCAGACAAGACTGAGTGACTGAACTGATGGCTCAGTCAGTAGAGTCTGCCTGAAATGTGAGAGACCTGGGTTCAACCCCTGGGTCAGGAAGATCCCCTCAATTAGGAAATGGCAACTCACTCCAGTGTTCTTGCCTGGAGAATTCCATGGACAGAGGAGTCTGGTGGGTTACAGTTCATGAGTCCATCTGTCTATATACATGCTGCTGCTGCTTCTAAGTTGCTTCAGTCGTGTCTGACTCTGTGTGACCCCACAGACAGCAGCCATCAGGCTCCCCCATCCCTGGGATTCTCTAGGCAAGGACAATGGCGTGGGTTACCATTTCCTTCTCCAATGCGTGAAAGTGAAGGCGTTCAGTCATGTCCAACTTTTAGTGACCCCATGGACTGCAGCCTACCAGGCTCCTCCATCCATAGGATTTTACAGGCAAGAGTACTGGAGTGTGTGTGTGTGTGTGTGTGTGTGTGTGTATAAATGTACAATATGCATTTTTATAAACTTTATCTCTGCTGTCCACTTTGGAAAATGCATCCCCATTGTACCTTGTCAGCTTGGCACTGTACAGAAATTAATAGCGTTGGTCTAGAAAGATTAAACATAATTTTCTCTATTTGTACAGAGGTAACTCACTGAATAAGGCTTCTCTGGTGGCTCAGATGGTAAAGAGTCTGCCTGCAATGTGGAAGACTCAGCTTAGATCCCTGGGTGGGGAAGATCTCCTGGAGAACAAAATGGCAATACAATCCAGTATTCTTGTTTGGAGAATTCCATGGACAGAAGAGTCTAGTGAGTGTCCATGGAACTGCCAAAAATCAGACATGACTGAGCTGCTAACACACACAGCTTACTGTAAATATTAGGTTTTATCTATGTGGGTTTGATTACAAAAACTAGAGCATTTTCTTAAAAAAAGATAATCAGATACATCACTTTGCCAACAAAAGTCCATATAGCCAAAGCTATGGTTTGTCCAGTAGTCACATACAGATGTGAAAGTTGGACCATAAAAGAAGGCTGAGTGCCAAAGAATTGATGCTTTCAAACAGTGGTGCTGGAGAAGACTCTTGAGAATCCCTTGGACTGCAAGGAGATCAAACCAATTAATCCTAAAGGAAATCAATTCTGAATATTCATTGAAAGAATGGATGCTGAAGCTGAAGCTCTAATATTTTGGCCACCTGATGAAAAGCCAACTCATTGGAAAAGACTCTGATGCTGGGAAAGATTGAAGGCAGAGAATGGGGCAGCGGTGGTTGAGATGGTTAGATAGCATCACCAACTCAATGGATATGAATTTGAGCAAACTCCAGGAGATAATGGAGCACAAAAGAGACTGATATGCTGCAGTCCATGGGATCACCAACAGTTGGACATGATTTAGGGGCTGAACAACAAAAAAGCAACAAAATTTAATCTCTTAATGGAGGGAATGGGAGTTCTAGAAGAACATGTAGCACTGGAGATGTTAATTTAATCATCTTTGGAAAATACTACTGCCACAGACACCAACGGGCTTAACTGACATAGAAAGGATTCAAATGGAGGCAACTAAATCGATAAATTCAGTTAAATCAGGTGCATGACAGCAACTGAGGATCTGCCTGTAGTGATGCCCCTGGGTTCAGCCTCCACTCAAGACGGGTTCCCCTCCTGATATCCATTCAGTAGGAAGAGTTGACAGAAGCAAGCAGTTAGAGATTTTTCTATTCACAGGGTCAATTACATCCAGTACAGCTCCAAGAAAAGCTTATGAAAGGAAAGAAAGAGAGAGGAGGAACACAGAAAGATGTGTGAGAGAGGGATGGATAGGAAAGAGAAGTGGGAGGGAGGAGGAGAGGAGAGAGAATGCCAAGGAACTCTCTTCCTTCTGGTATTTCATCTCCCTGTGCAGTCCTTCAATTCTGCCCACACTATCAGAACAACCTCAGCATACAACAGCTTAATTGAGAATGGACTCATGACTATTTTTTCTCAGAGACACAGACATACTATTTTTAAGTATAATCACATGTCTCATTTTTTATACTTATTCCTTTTTTTTTCTATTAGTGTGTAACTGAGTCTGCGTTTCTTTCCCCCTTCATCTAGGTTTACCTCCTGAGAGTCAATTGAAAATGAAGGGCACTAAATACAGAGGGGTATCAGTTAATTTATTTTTATCCACTGTCTCTCATACCCTAACTTGATTTCTTTCCACATTAGCAGTCATGAAACCTCACTGTTAAGATGACTTTCTGAAAGGACTTTAAGCAGTTAACTTATTTCTCTGTCTTTAAAAATATATAAGAGCAGAATTATTTCTACCTTGAAAGCTTGAAATAATTCACCAGTAAAATTATCATGGCCTGAGCTTTTGGGAAGGATACTCTTGCTATATTTCTTATTTTCTAACTTATTAATTTATTGAAACTCTTTAAAGCCATTCTCCGATTATTTCTATAAAAGTTTAGTATTCCCCCTAAGTATTTGTGATGAGATTAAAGATAACTAGGGGCTCTCTAATGCCAAGACTCGTCTCTTTTTGAATTTTCTAATACTCCTCACCATAACATTTTAAGACGTACATATTTGTCTATAATTTTTAATGGGGAGGAAGCAGTAAAGTTTATTTTTAACTGACAGGTTGAATGCAAAAAAAAAAAAACAAAAAATGGACTTTACCCTTGGATTGTCCTTGTTTGTAGTCTGCATATCAGGAAAATGAGGCAGGCCAAGCTGATGGGTCTGCTGATCATGGCTTTGGCAGTGTAGAACCTGGCACATAGAGTATCCCTGTTGAGCAGACTCATTTTGTTGTAAATATTTAGACAGAAATGGCCTTTACAGCAGCCACATCTGAAGACCTACAAGTCTGAATGTTATACAAGGAATGTGTTCTGTTTGGGGCTTTGATTAATGTCTAAAGAGAGAAATCCAATCAACTCCTGTCATATTCATGTTAATAATTGCTTGCAGTATCTGTACATCAGATGTGAGTGTGGATACCTGTTAGTTCACTTACCACAGGGGCTCGGCTTCGCAGATGGGAAAAATATTACTTTAGCATGTTTTTAATGACATTACGATTTATTTTTATCTTACGCTCTTTGGTGTGCATGAAAGGAGACTGCCACCTGTGCTTTGTGGATGAGTGTCAATGATTTGGACAGATTAATTTACAGCACAGACAAGAATCACAGGAGATTGCTGAGGCAGAACTCACTTTTTGGTACAGCATTGACATAAACTACCGTTTAACTCCATTTCCAAGGCCTGGAAGACCATACTTGGATACTTCTATGTCAAGTGGAATATCAGCTGTACTTTCTCTTAATCATGGAAAGTAGGAGTGAAGGGGGAGGGGGGTTCAGGATTGGGAACACGTGTAGATTCATGTTGATGTATGGCAAAACCAATATAGTATTATAAAGTAAATTTTTTTTAAAAAGAAAGAAATATATAGATTTGTTTTCATACATCTCTGTATATACATCTGATGTATAAATCTGACTCACTTCAGTGGTGATATTTGTAACTGACTTCAAATGCTGGAAGCAATAGAGACATCTTGAATGATGTAAAAGCACATCTATATTTTCAGCAATGATACTTGAGCTATAAGCCATCATTTAAAAAAATGAATAGTAGATCAATATTAGCATTATGATTTGTATGTTACTCAATGCTAAAGACTCGGGGAAGGCACCTCACTCCAGTACTCTTGCCTGGAGAATCCCAGGGATGAAGGAGCCTGGTGAGCTGCCGTCTATGGGGTTGCACAGAGTCGGACACGACTGATGCAGCTTAGCAGCAGCAGCAGCAATGCTGAAGACTAGGTAGAGAATACTGATCATGAAAATGGTATGCAAGATTTCTTCTTAATTATTCCATGCACATTATGCTTTGCAGGGAGCAGGTTTGGCTTAAAAGTAAATAACCAGGATTTTTTGTTTGCTCTTTCAGAGGGCTGTCTGTTGTATTACCCAGTGCTCTTCTGTTTTCTCATAGTTAAAATAATTAAGATAATTTGCAGGCCCTGGTTTGCTCATTTTGCCTAGTTACCTTGATGCGATGGTCTGTTATATCTACAGGGGAGAACCATTACTTAATCTGAACATCTGGAATCCATCATGTATAGTAAAAGACAAGACGTATTCTTAGCTTTAAGCCCAATTCAGATAAAACTGATGGGTGGAACCAATGTGTATAGGCGAGAAAGACTAATACTTGAAATGTATTTTGTGATTAGGAGAGATCACAGGGGAGCATTTGTTCTATTTTATTTTTAATTTATTTTATTTTACTGTATTTTAACTTATGGCATAGCAATCAGAATCTGATTGAAGGCAAACACATCCTATTTGGGCCAGAGTAAGAGCATTAGAAGTGAAGAAAGAATCTACATTTCTCAACTCTCTACTCAAAGACTTTTCTTGCTATAACCCCTTCATTGAGTTCAGCATGGATACTTTCCTGAAGAGTCGCTGATAGTACTGGGACTAGTTGCAGAGAAGATCTACCAGGCATTACCAACATGTGTTTCTCCCTCCCACTTCTCTGCAAGAAAGTGAAGTTTCATTGGAATCTGAGATTCACTTTGGTTTATTTTAATCAGAAATGTGTATGAAATCCAAAGCACGCAAACTTCATTTTTAACAATGCAAGTCACCCCCATGTTTATACTTGTTCTTTTTGTCCTTAACCTTTTCCTTTTTTAATTTTAAGAACATCTGTCCCCACTGCAATTTCACTCTCATCAAGCAATTCAATTACAAAGATAGAAACACATATAACAGGTGAAGCAAAAATACAGCAGCTCCATTACTTAACACTGGATAGTCAAATGATTCCCAGATGAACAACAGGACCTATCTTCAGCTAAAAACTAGCTCACCTGGTATAGAGAAAGGAACAGGTGGAAGATCAAAGATGTGGTAGAGATAACAGAGAGTAAGTGATGTGGACATAGAATATATTAAGAGCATAAAAATGCAGTTTGGCCCACAAGTTTTCCCTAGTTATGCACTGATGAGAAGACACAGGGAAAATGATGTCAAATTAAAAGAAAAATCCTTTTGGCAAATTTAAACTTTATCTCCATCATTTCTCTCTTAATCTGTTACCCAGATACGCACTTAAAATAGGAATGCGGGCCTACTGGGGCATGAAATAGTTGAGAACTATTCAACAATGAGGAGAATCAGGGAAATCTCTTTAGAAGGACCCTTTGGAATTTAAGCCAGTTGAACTTGAATAGCCACAGACAATTTACCATGATCCCTAAACCCGGAGGAGAATTTTTATTATGAGAACTTGACTCTGTACTAAGGTTATCATCCTTTTTAGAAATCGATAACTGTAGAAGTTATGTTGTGAGATAAGGTAAGAATGAGTGTTCCTCATGTCTCTAAGGGATTAGGGTAAATAAGAAAAAGGTTAGAGATGTGAATCCCTCAAGACCTCCTGCTCTCACTTCTCAAAGTCATAGCCAGTCTGGTTAAACCACATTTTTTCTTGTGTCTTCATTTCCCTCAGGGAAAGTTCCACAATAATTATAAAAATGTTACATGAAATACTGAGATGTGTGTCCTCTATATCATATCTCATCATTCAAGAACTGAAAATGATATCCAAGTCACTTTGAACACTTGGGAATGCCTTTTAGTCTCCTTTCACTGATTCTCAAAGTTAGTCTAAATCTCTCTGGAAAAGAATCACTATTGTCAATACATGATGACCTTACCAACACCCCTTCTGCTTTTTCATATTTCACACTACCTGTTTAAGCACTGACTTCCACAAAAGCAATTTCTGGCTCAAATTCATTCATCCTGAGATGCCAGCTGGTTATAATTTTAAGTTACAGGTGTAGTCACGTTGTTATCTGCTATTCTAAGGAGATCCAGCCATGGCCTCTGCCTCATTTGATGGGTCTGATGGCCAACATCTTGACTAAGCTCCAAAATTTTAAAATTTAATTTAGCATATTTAGTACAAAATTCAGAGAAGGCAATGGCACCCCACTCCAGTACTCTTGCCTGGAAAATCCCATGGACAGAGGAGCCTGGTAGGCTGCTGTCCATGGGGTCGCTAGGAGTTGGACATGACTGAGCGACTTCACTTTCACTTTTCATTTTCATGCATTGGAGAAGGAAATGGCAACCCACTCCAGTGTTCTTGCCTGGAGAATCCCAGGGACGGGGGAGCGTCTCTGGAGTCGCACAGAGTTGGACACAACTGAAGCTACTTAGCAGCAGCAGTACAAAATTGGGTTACCAAGTAAGTATCCCATTTGATCCATGCTATAAATCACACTACTGTTTGTCTTGATTCGACAAACACAGTTAGACACTGAGAGGTAAAAGATGAAAGTCTGGAATGTGATGGCATAAGTCTGGAAATCATAGATCAGAAATCAAGGAAGAGAAGTGAATAGCACATGTTAGTTCTCTAGGAGTTTCCAAGTATAAAGCAGAGCTTTAGGAATGTGAAATGTTCATGGCTTTTGTTTTTGTTTTTTTCTTAACCTCAGTATGTTTTTTACATACTGCCTTTTCTGGTAACTTCATTAAGCCTGTGTAATGATAGTTTGCTTCAACCCAAGGCTACAGCAGTATTCATTATTATCTATTTGGTGCATTGTAGTAGCATAAATATAACTAAATTACCAGGGTCAAACCATAATGGGGGCTGTTGTGATGGTAATTAGAAGAGAAATCTAGCCTTTTTGGTGAAACTTGCAGAAATGTAGCATGGGGTGTGTGCTTGTAGGGTGCACTTAAAGTCAGGTTGTGGGTTCCAGGTGGTAAAATGGGTGATGAAGGTATGCCATTAATCACAGTTCTAGAAGATGCTCTGTATAACCCTCTTCTTTTCTCTCTGTAAGACAGTTCTGAGGCTGACAGTAAAACAGAAACCAGCAGCTTAGAGTGAAGGTGCAAACTTTCATGCCTTCACTAATTGTCACTGAACAACTGTAACTTAACTGAGGTTATTTAAAAGAAAAAAGGAACTATAAGAAAGTGTAACACTCAACATCTCAGTGTGGGTACCTTTCTATTCCAGGAGAGCCATCATTTCATTCTCTGTCATTGCCCAGAAGAGCTGTCTGTCATAATGTATCTTTAGAATGTTTTAATATAGAGAGAAGGAATTATGCTTATTGTCAACACAAATATCCCATCAGCTTGGAAAGCAAAAGCAGAAGTCCAGTTTCAGCAGTTCTAGCCTTTCTAAGTGTAATCATTCTAGACTCAAATTGAGGTGGGTGCCAATGCTTAGCACAAGTCTTTAAAATTGATACATACCTGCTGATTAACATTTTTCACTAGAAGCAAGAATGGTAAGGATTCTAAATTGATGAAATGTCTCTCTAATAACCTGAGTGAGAGGATTAACAGTGTCTTGAAGCTGTAAGAAATGCCTGCTGGTTCAGCAAACAATTCATATCTAGCTAAGGACCCCTTATCTTAGTCCTATTGCACATTCTCTTGGGACTCTGTTCCATGTAGACATGTGGAATGTTCAGAGTTGTGGGTAACCTTTTCCAAATTATGTCTTTTTTCCATCATGGCTTTGTGGAATTTAAGAAATAAGTTATTTTTTACACTCATGTAATGGAAGTTTCCAATTTGGAAAGCTGTTTACGGTCACAGTTGTTTCTCTAATAACAAGCATAGAGCCTGGAATATAGTATGCACTCGGTATTTTTTTGAAAGGATGAATAAATTGCTACTAAAGTTAATGGATGTGAAACGGCCCAATCTCCATCACGTTTATGAATAGTAAACTGAAAAATGGAGAAAAAAGCAATAATAATTGACTTTCAATTGCTATAATGACCCAAAATACTGGGTCTGTGTCTTCTGCTTCCTTTAACTTTTCCAAAATACACAGCCAAAATATTTCCACCTAGCACAAAATTCCATGAAGTTCTAGAATGATAAATTATTTAATATATTATTCATGATTATCATATGTCTACCTCTTGACATCATTGTTCATCTTATGAAATTTCACAGTTAATCAGTTATAGCTTATTCAGGCCTTCCTTTTTCTGTTAAGTAATTTTAAAATTAGTTGTATAATTTAAAAGAAATTAGTCAAGCTATACATTTTAATATGTAGATAGATTATATTTAGATAATCAAATTTTAAAAACTAAGATAAGCTAAAACATTATGGCAAGTTGAATAATTTTTAACAAATATGCATGACATGACTTTCAAGTTGACTGTGTAACTTGTTCGATGAGATGTTAGCAGCTGCGTCTTAAACAGAGGTTTGATATATGCTCGTGCATTGGGGTTGTTCTGTAGCTCTATTGCCTTTGCCATAAGAGGAATGCATCTCAGTAGCCACTGGCTAAGACAAGGACAGGAAACTGCTGCAGCTGACCTGTGTCCAGCCTGCACCTCTGAGCCACACTCAGTCAAAAACAGTCTAGATTTGGCAGATTCCATGATGGCCTGAAAAGGTGGGAGTATAAGGGCTCATTGCTATAAGCCAGTGAGTTATGTATGTTTTGTTGAGTACCATGATTGAGAAAACAACCGACTGATACAACTAGCCATGAACTAACACTATTTTACTTTTAGATACTTCTATATGTAAGGATTGTAACATAGAAGATTTTACTTAATCCTAAACACAGTCCCATAGACCTGACACAGCTCATATCCCTATTCTACATGTTTGAAAGCTGAGACCCAGAGTGGGAAAGATACTTTCAAAACAAGGTGTGATTCTAATCTGTATGTCTCCAAAACCCATGTTTTAAGTTGCTTTATCCATCTAGATGTAGCCAAATGTGACTATATATCTAGTAAGTGCTCAATAAATAACAGTCACTTAATTTCCCTTTTTCATTCTTCAGTTTCACTTATCAAGTTAAATGAAATTAAAATGGACTAAGGCCTCATATACTATAGGAAGACATATCATGACTGTTTGTCCCTGACATGGTATTCATAATGTGATACCAAAAGTGAAAATAAGATGTTATCTAATCACATATTTAACTAAGATTGGACACTGTTCCAATTGGACACAGAAATAACTGTCATAAGCCAGACATAATTAATTGAGAAACTGAGTTTTCAGTTAATAACCACCTCAGAGAATGAGAGAAAGAAGAGATTATATGCTGTACTGATCAAAGTAGGCTTAATCCATTAATATTATCCCTTCCTTAAACTGGAGATTAAGAGTTGATTATAAGTATGTTGTTAATACACTGTAACAATTGCTACTGGATTAAAAGTCTCATGTCCCCTCTGAATGCATATTTTAAGTTGAATAATTAATTTGCAGGAGATTGTCCATCCTGAAAAGATATTTGCATTTGCTATGTCCCTATCTAAAGGACTTTCTTCTCCCTTGTATATTTAGTAAATTCTTTTCTGATCTTTCCAGGTAGGTGATCTTTCTTTCCTCTAAGCTTCTGTAACAAATAATGGTAAAAAAAAAATTTATGGCTCTTTTACATTGCTGTAATCACTCCATGCTCCTGTCTCTTCTACTAACTTCTTTAAGGACAGATATTTTTGCCTCCCTTGTTAGCAAGCTCAGTGCTTGGCATGAAGTAGGTATGCCAAAATACTGAATGAATGAATGACATAGTTACATCTTAAGAATTCAAACTTTAGGAATAGAGCGAAACAGAAATGTAATCATTTCAATCATAGGGCTAAAAGAACTAACTCTTGATGCTAAGAGTGACCTCGAGTGGCCTTGACCTTCAGCGGCCTGAAGTAAGACTTGGGTGCTTAGCCAGAAATTGATGCTGGGTCAGGGTGGTGAGAGCACCAAATCCTAGCCACTAGACTAGAAGTCAGAGGTCTCTGGTGGCTCAGTTGGTAAAGAATCCACCTGCAATGCAGGAGACCTGGGTTCAGTTCCTGGGTTGGGAAGATCCTCTGGAGGAGTATCTGGCAACCCACTCCAGTATTCTTGCCTGGAAAATCCCCACAGACAGAGAAGCCTAGTGGGCTATAGTCTATGGAGTCACAAAGAGTTGGACACAACTGAGTGGCTAAGGACATACAGACTAGAGGTCAGTGACCAGGCTGTGGCTCTTGGGCTGTGTAGAAAAGAATTTCTACAAAGATGGAAAGTAGTGAAGCAAGTAAAGTGTTTATTAGGAGGAAAAAGAGTATAATATGTGTGGATAGACACATGGGCAGACTCAAAGAGCAGTCCCTGAGTCACCGCCTCATGGGCGTTTCTTTTATAGGGCATTTCTTTTGGGTTTCTTTTGGCCACTCATTAATTTGCTTGGTTCACAGTCCCTATTTAGTATATCTCAAGATCAGCCCATGTGTATGCACACATCTCTCAGCCAAGATGGAATCTACCACAAAGGCCAGTGGGGTAATAAGCATCTCTTGTCATCTCTCCTTTTGGCTTCCAAGGAGCCTTTCTGTGCATATGTGGTTGGGGAGGTCTGACTTTGAGAATGAGATGTGGTCTGGGTAGGGTCCAGCCTCCTCTCTTAATTGTCCTGCTTTTTTCATCTTGGAGTTCCAGTCCACAGGAATGAATCTCCTATCACTTTACCCTGGGTGACTCTTTTACTTTCTGCATCAGGAGGGCATGTCTCTATTGAGTTTGGATCAGGGACAAATTAACTGAAAAGAGGAAAGAAATTCAATGAGAAGATGAGGAAGAATAGTGATAGACTGTCTCTTTTATTTACCTTTTATCTTTGCATATTCCCACTTTTCCTTGTATCTTTGAAGTAGTATGTCAACTGGAATTAAATATTTTTCCCATAGGTTTTTTATATGTATAAATAGGCTACATGGGTAAGTACTGAAATGATGGCATTACATAAACAGATCATTCCGATAAAATGTACTGAAGTAAAAAAAAAAAATGTTTTTCCCATTCCATTTACCTCAAATTTGATTTTCTTACCCTTGTCCCATTGCTTACCTTCTTTGGGAGAGAGGCTAGAGATAACAGATTATTACAAGACTTAGACCTTGACAAATATAATTCTGACACTAATTTCATCTTTACTATTGGAATTGAATTCTGGACAAAACCCTCTTTACGGTCAAAACTCTCTTTAGGGTTAAAACCTTCTTTAACCCTCTGTTATACCACACGTGCATGAAAATATATCATATAAAAATATCTTGAAATCAAATTTCAATGTTTTCAGTCTCAGCAACATTGAATCTTTATATTACATAAACACTGATTCCATATGCCAAGTTGTATTTGAAATGAGAGTGACACAAAGACATCAGCTCCCTGCAAAGGATTAGTTAACCTGCTTCTGTCCTGCATTGTGATTTAGAATATGGCGAGAGGAATTAGAAATTTAACCCTTGGTTGCTATATGTAAATATCTTCAGATTAAAACAAATGGAGCTAATTGAAGTCATCTTAAATGGGCTAACCAAATTTACCTTTCAAAAATGGGACATTAAATGACCTAAATCTAGGTATTTAAAATAAGAGGTTTAATAAATATTGGCATTATCTATCTATATTGTAGATTGGCAACCAGTGTTAATTTACTTGACTAAGTACTGGCATTTCAATGTACCTTTCTTGGAAAAATTTTAGTAAAGCAGTATGAGCTTCTGAGTTGGACATTTCAGGCTTGAATGTGATGTGACATTAAGTAATCGTATTTAATCTCACTGGTTTTAGTTTTCTCAATTATGAAATGAGGGCAGTAATAGTTCTTACTTCATGAGGTTATTGTGAGGAATAATTGTGCCAATATTTAGAACAGTAATTGATATATGTAGCAAAGAATCAATAAACATTAGCTGTTATTAATATTTTCACAACCTCCTATTGATTATTCAGTTTTTGCTGTTATTTTCAGATAAAAAGGGAAAGAAGAAATCTTTTATGTTTGTGTTTGTGTATAAGTAGGACTAGAATAACTTCAAGAAAATCTTAAAATGTGTCTAAAATGATGAACCCTGGAGGAGGAAATGGCAACCCACTCCAATATTCCTGCCTGGAGAATTCTCATGACAGAGGAGCCTGGCGGGTACAGTCCATGGGGTCACAGGAGTTGGACATGAATTAGCAACTAAACCACTACCACCAAAATGATGAAAATGTTATAAATTCTTAATTCTTAAATTTAAAATAAATTCTAAGTAATTTATTTTAGTTATGACCTTAATTTAGTTTTAATTTTTCATTCCTTAGGTTTTTCAGATAAGATAACCAGAGCAGTAAATAGTGCTTTTGGAAAATATTATCTATTACAATAAAATAGGGAGCATAGATTTGTTTTACATTATTCTCACATGATATTTCTTGTCAATGACCTGAGCCGAGTCTGAACTGGTGTTCTTGAAAAGAAAGACTTGGTTTACAAATCCCTTAGGCTCTAATGCAGTCATTTTAATTCACAACAGGCTAGAACCTTGTATAATTGTTCTCAGCTCAATACAATCTTTAACAGCTTTTGATTTACATATTGGGCAGCTGTTTTGAATAAGAAGTTGTCCATCATGGATCCTTTTGTCATCTGTCCAAGGAATGTGTTTATAAATGGTTTTTAATAGAATAATGAAGGATTCATGTGAGAACAATGATCAATAGCCAACCTTAGAAACAATATAAGTCCAAGACAGATGTAAATTGTGACAGGGCATAACAGTGTCAAGTTATCTATGGGGAATGTGCACAATTGCTCCTGGAAAACAAATGGAAATTTTCAAGTCTTTGACTATTGGACAGAATTTGATTCCTTGACACAGAGGCATTCAGATTCTGTGTTAAATAAATCATTGACCCACACATGACTGAGACTATGTAGATAAATGTGAACAACAGTGCCCAGGGAAAAGGCAGTTCAAAGAGGCCAGCCAGATCAGCTCTGGACTGTGATTATGGACTGTACCCTGCTTTAGCCTTCAGGAACAGATGTCCGTTGCTATAAGAATGAGCCACGTTGATAGCAAAGTTTCTGTACAAAACACATTTTAGACTATGTCAGACACATCTGTTCAAGGGCTTTGTAATAGCTTTATTTATTTCTTGCCTGAACTGGAACGTCAGAAGCACGCACTCCATGTTAAGCCAAGAGTTCCCTTTGTTCCACACAGCGGCCACAGCTGGAACTTTTCGTTGGTTGACACAGCCAGATCTTCTGTAGAGACCATTATATTCTTTGGCATATTTCAGTGAGTTTGCATCTTTTAATCCACCTCAGGAAGCAGTGGGGAGTTTGTTAGGGCCACGCGCAGAAGATTCTATTAAAACTACACTGGGATACCAGCTGGAATGCAAAATTGATAGCATTGAGGTGGCCTGCTACCAAGCTGGTCTTGATGAGGGGAGCTCTCTGCCATAGCTCTGTTCACTTAGATCAGTTAGGAAAAAAAAGCATCAAAACAGACATAGCTTCTCATTCTCATGTGTTGAGGTTGCTCCTAGATAACTATTTCTAGCCAAAAAGAGCAGGGAAAAAAATTATTGTATTAATAGATTATAAGGTCTGTGCATAATGAACAGTTTCATGAGAATTACTAGAAAAACATCTGGCCTACAAAAGTTGAAGAAGAGGAGATCAGTTAGAACTAATTTCTGCTTAGATTTCTAATATAATTAAGGCTATTTTTCCTCTTTAAGTATATCAATTGAAAGCCCACTTTCAATGTTTAGTGCCTGAGGAGTCATAAATTAAATAAGGGGAGGGGGAGCAGAAAAACATTAGTAGATGTTCACAAATGTGCACCTAGAATAGTATTTGATTGATTGTATCCAGCCTTGTTCAAACAAGCTAAATGCCTGCTTCTAGTTTTCAGAAACATACTATCTTAAACTTTAAAGTACTCCATCCCAGCCCTGGAACACCCACACTCACATTGTTTTTGACTTTCCCTTCCTACTGGCTGACTCAGTTCAGGAAGGAAGCTGCTCAAGCCTTTCCAACAGGCAAGTCAATGGCACTCTCATGTGTTCCTCTTCTTAGTAACCCACTTGACCATTTGATAATTTCCAATTACTTGGCATATTGTATATGAGATTATACTTCTGACTACAACTGAACTCCAGGACCCTCCCCTGTAAGTTTCTCTATGAAAAATATCTATTGGGAAGAAAAATCTCTTTCAGGGACATCTCCATTCCCATGAGAGGTTTTGAATGAGAAAGTCCTCAAACATAATTTCTACTGATCTTGCTAGAGCATCCTTGTGAGAAGCAGAAGCAGAAAGAATTATATGTCATTATGGAGATGCATGGAGAAGGCAATGGCACCCCACTCCAGCACTCTTGCCTGGCAAATCCCATGGATGGAGGAGCCTAGTAGGCTGCAGTCCATGGGGTCGCTAAGAGTTGGACACGACTGAGCGACTTCACTTTCACTTTTCACTTTCATGCATTGGAGAAGGCAGTGGCAACCCACTCCAGTGTTCTTGCCTGGAGACTCCCAGGGACAGGGGAGCCTGGTGGGCTGCCATCTATGGGGTCGCACAGAGTCAGATATGACTGAGGCGACTTAGCAGCAGCAGGAGCAGCAGCATGGAGATGCATATGCATTTAACACATTGCTCAATACAAATGAAATGATAAAACTCCATTCTAGGAAAGGGAACAGCATAATAAGCATGACATAGATGGACGATGTTCAGTAATCCATAGCCGAAACACTACAGAGATAATCTAGACACAGGGGACTTTATGTATGTACCAAAGATTAGAATACACATAACAAATGAGCACTTTGAAATTTTAACACAAGAAGATAAATGTGTCCTTATAACAAGTAGCATGTAGAACATTTAGAACATTACAAGTTCTAAAATTATAAAATGTTGATGTGATTCCAATTTAGCAACATGGTTGAATAGTATTTTACTGGTACCATGTCATTGTACTCTATTGTTTAGAAGAAAGTTACTCAACGATACTGCTGCTGCTGCTGCTTAGTCGCTTCAGTCGTGTCCGACTCTGTGCGACCCCATAGACGGCAGCCCACCAGGCTCCCTTGTCCCTGGGATTCTCCAGGCAAGAACACTGGAGTGGGTTGCCATTTCCGTCTCCAATG
This sequence comes from Madoqua kirkii, assembly GCA_006408675.1. Lineage (NCBI taxonomy): Eukaryota > Metazoa > Chordata > Mammalia > Artiodactyla > Bovidae > Madoqua > Madoqua kirkii. The sequence continues at coordinate 32,761 of SJYC01114670.1, read as the reverse complement.
CATGAAAGTGAAAAGTAAAAGTGAAGTCGCTCAGTCGTGTCCGACTCTTAGTGACCCCATTGACTGCAGCCTACCAGGTCCCTCCGCCCATGGAATTTGCCAGGCAAGATAGACAGGATTCATGGAGGACTTTCTTAAAAGCTGCCTATTACAATGGCCTAGTAGAAATGTCTTTTATACTATTCATGGGGTTCTTGTGGTAAGAATACTGAAGTGGTTTTCCATTTCCTCCTTGAAGGCAAAAGTGGAAGAGGGCAACAGAGGATGAGATGGTTGAATGGCCTCACTGATTCAATGGACATGAACTTGGGTTAACTCCGGGAGATAACGAGGAATAAGGAGGCCTGGTGTGCTGCTGTCTATGGGGTCACAAAGAGTCGCACATAACTTAGTGACTGAATAACGACAATAGTAGAAATGTCACAGGTCTTGGAGTTAGATACTTCTCATTTCTTCCAGGTCCATTACTTCCTCACCATTTGACCTTAAGGAAACTGAAAAATCTCACTGTGTTACAGTTTCCCTACTTATAAATTGGAATAACATTACCTCTGCAACAAATCCTATCAAATTAATCTCATGTCTTTTTCTAAGTAAAATATTGGCCCATTTAAATATATATATGTATATGGTATTGGTAAGTACAATTGATAATTATATACATATATATATAGCTTTTACTTTGAAAAATTATATGACCAAGAACTACTTGATATGTTTGAGGACAATGAAACTGAAGATTTAGGGCTATCCAGTAAAATAGGGTCTACTTGATAAAAGCTTTTCATGCTAGTATGAAAATATATATTTCTGTCTCTTTCTCATTCAATAAGTTTATAAACCTCTTGAATGAGGGTGTTAGTGATATTATTAAGTTTATGCGTGGCACAAAAGTAAAAGAAAAGCTAATTGTTTGGATGACATATTCAAGATAAAATTATATTAACATATACACAATGGAGTATTACTCAGCCATTAAAAAGAATACATTTGAATCAGTTCTAATGAGGTGGATGAAATTGGAGCCGATTATACAGAGTGAAGTAAACCAGAAAGAAAAACACCAATACAGTATACTAACACATATATATGGAATTTAGAAAGATGGTAATGACAACCCTGTATGCAAGACAGCAAAAGAGACACAGATGTATAGAACAGTCTTTTGGACTCTGGGATGATTTGGGGGAATGTCATGGAAACATGTATAATATCATATAAGAAATGAATTGCCAGTCCAGGTTCGATACAGGATCCTTGGGGCTGGTGCACTGGGATGACCTTGAGGGATGGTATGGGGAGGGAGGTCAGAGGGGGGTTCAAGATGCGGAACACGTGTACGCCCATGGAAGATTCAAGTTGATGTGTGGCAGAACCAATACAATATTGTATAGTAATTAGCCTCCAATTAAATAAATTTAACTTAAAAAAAAAAGATGTGAGTGACTTACTGAGCTTAATAAACTATTTAACAAGCACAAAAGTTTAAGGTCAGTTAGGATTGAGAATTGAGCAAATCTTCTATTATGGCTCATCTTTGCAAGACAGTTGGGTATTTTCATCTCTAATTTTTACCTTTTTTAGATTAGAATTGACTATGCTAGGACCTCAGTTTAGAGCTTTCTGAACCAAAGTTCATGCTCTTTTCCCATAGTCTTTCCCCTCTCCCTGCTTTCTGAGATTTTCAAGGGTGTTACCTCATATCTCTAAGAATTACCATATGAATTACAGTAGTCCATAGCAACAGATGGCCATTTCAACTTAAATTCAAATTACAAATAAAATTAAATTAAAAGTTTAGTTCTTCAGACATTCTCACCAAGTTTTAGGAGATCAGCCCTGGGATTTCTTTGGAAGGGATGATGCTAAAGCTGAAACTCCAGTACTTTGGCCACCTCATGGGAAGAGTTGACTCATTGGAAAAGACTCTGATGCTTGGAAGGATTGAGCGCAGGAGGAGAAGGAGACGACAGAGGATGAGATGGCTGGATGGCATCACTGACACGATGAATGTGAATCTGAGTGAACTCCTGGAGATGGTGATGGACAGGGAGGCCTGGCGTGCTGCAATTCATGGGATTGCAAAGAGTTGGACACGACTGAGCGACTGAACTGAACTGAACCACACTGGATGTTGCTGATATAATTGCATCACTGTAGAAAGTTCTACTGAACACCACCAGTGTAAAGGAGAGCTTATCAGTTGGCCTATACTACCCTGAAAGTAAGTGTTAGTCACTCAGTCTTGTTTGACTCTGCGATCCCATGGACTGTAGCCTGCTAGGATCCTCTGTCCATAGAATTCTCCAGGTCAGAATACTGGAGTGGATAGCCATTTCCTTCTCCAGGGGATCTTCCCAACTCAGGTTTGAACCCAGTTCTCCCCCATTGCAGTTTCTTTACCTCCTGAGCCACCATACCTTAAAGGGGACATTTTGAAAATCTGTTGGGGCATTTTCAGTTTTCACCATGACTGCACAGAACAATGTTGTGCAATAGAGAATTGTTATATTTTCTCATTATCCTATATGATATTTAAATAAACAAAAATTCTATTTATTATTATATGAATCTAGGCTTTGTACTCTGTGCGACCCCATAGACGGCAGCCCACCAGGCTCCCTTGTCCCTGGGATTCTCCAGGCAAGAACACTGGAGTGGGTTGCCATTTCCGTCTCCAATGCATGAAAGTGAAAAGTAAAAGTGAAGTCGCTCAGTCGTGTCCGACTCTTAGTGACCCCATTGACTGCAGCCTACCAGGTCCCTCCGCCCATGGAATTTGCCAGGCAAGATAGACAGGATTCATGGAGGACTTTCTTAAAAGCTGCCTATTACAATGGCCTAGTAGAAATGTCTTTTATACTATTCATGGGGTTCTTGTGGTAAGAATACTGAAGTGGTTTTCCATTTCCTCCTTGAAGGCAAAAGTGGAAGAGGGCAACAGAGGATGAGATGGTTGAATGGCCTCACTGATTCAATGGACATGAACTTGGGTTAACTCCGGGAGATAACGAGGAATAAGGAGGCCTGGTGTGCTGCTGTCTATGGGGTCACAAAGAGTCGCACATAACTTAGTGACTGAATAACGACAATAGTAGAAATGTCACAGGTCTTGGAGTTAGATACTTCTCATTTCTTCCAGGTCCATTACTTCCTCACCATTTGACCTTAAGGAAACTGAAAAATCTCACTGTGTTACAGTTTCCCTACTTATAAATTGGAATAACATTACCTCTGCAACAAATCCTATCAAATTAATCTCATGTCTTTTTCTAAGTAAAATATTGGCCCATTTAAATATATATATGTATATGGTATTGGTAAGTACAATTGATAATTATATACATATATATATAGCTTTTACTTTGAAAAATTATATGACCAAGAACTACTTGATATGTTTGAGGACAATGAAACTGAAGATTTAGGGCTATCCAGTAAAATAGGGTCTACTTGATAAAAGCTTTTCATGCTAGTATGAAAATATATATTTCTGTCTCTTTCTCATTCAATAAGTTTATAAACCTCTTGAATGAGGGTGTTAGTGATATTATTAAGTTTATGCGTGGCACAAAAGTAAAAGAAAAGCTAATTGTTTGGATGACATATTCAAGATAAAATTATATTAACATATACACAATGGAGTATTACTCAGCCATTAAAAAGAATACATTTGAATCAGTTCTAATGAGGTGGATGAAATTGGAGCCGATTATACAGAGTGAAGTAAACCAGAAAGAAAAACACCAATACAGTATACTAACACATATATATGGAATTTAGAAAGATGGTAATGACAACCCTGTATGCAAGACAGCAAAAGAGACACAGATGTATAGAACAGTCTTTTGGACTCTGGGATGATTTGGGGGAATGTCATGGAAACATGTATAATATCATATAAGAAATGAATTGCCAGTCCAGGTTCGATACAGGATCCTTGGGGCTGGTGCACTGGGATGACCTTGAGGGATGGTATGGGGAGGGAGGTCAGAGGGGGGTTCAAGATGCGGAACACGTGTACGCCCATGGAAGATTCAAGTTGATGTGTGGCAGAACCAATACAATATTGTATAGTAATTAGCCTCCAATTAAATAAATTTAACTTAAAAAAAAAAGATGTGAGTGACTTACTGAGCTTAATAAACTATTTAACAAGCACAAAAGTTTAAGGTCAGTTAGGATTGAGAATTGAGCAAATCTTCTATTATGGCTCATCTTTGCAAGACAGTTGGGTATTTTCATCTCTAATTTTTACCTTTTTTAGATTAGAATTGACTATGCTAGGACCTCAGTTTAGAGCTTTCTGAACCAAAGTTCATGCTCTTTTCCCATAGTCTTTCCCCTCTCCCTGCTTTCTGAGATTTTCAAGGGTGTTACCTCATATCTCTAAGAATTACCATATGAATTACAGTAGTCCATAGCAACAGATGGCCATTTCAACTTAAATTCAAATTACAAATAAAATTAAATTAAAAGTTTAGTTCTTCAGACATTCTCACCAAGTTTTAGGAGATCAGCCCTGGGATTTCTTTGGAAGGGATGATGCTAAAGCTGAAACTCCAGTACTTTGGCCACCTCATGGGAAGAGTTGACTCATTGGAAAAGACTCTGATGCTTGGAAGGATTGAGCGCAGGAGGAGAAGGAGACGACAGAGGATGAGATGGCTGGATGGCATCACTGACACGATGAATGTGAATCTGAGTGAACTCCTGGAGATGGTGATGGACAGGGAGGCCTGGCGTGCTGCAATTCATGGGATTGCAAAGAGTTGGACACGACTGAGCGACTGAACTGAACTGAACCACACTGGATGTTGCTGATATAATTGCATCACTGTAGAAAGTTCTACTGAACACCACCAGTGTAAAGGAGAGCTTATCAGTTGGCCTATACTACCCTGAAAGTAAGTGTTAGTCACTCAGTCTTGTTTGACTCTGCGATCCCATGGACTGTAGCCTGCTAGGATCCTCTGTCCATAGAATTCTCCAGGTCAGAATACTGGAGTGGATAGCCATTTCCTTCTCCAGGGGATCTTCCCAACTCAGGTTTGAACCCAGTTCTCCCCCATTGCAGTTTCTTTACCTCCTGAGCCACCATACCTTAAAGGGGACATTTTGAAAATCTGTTGGGGCATTTTCAGTTTTCACCATGACTGCACAGAACAATGTTGTGCAATAGAGAATTGTTATATTTTCTCATTATCCTATATGATATTTAAATAAACAAAAATTCTATTTATTATTATATGAATCTAGGCTTTGCAAAATATAGGGCAAAAGTAGTTTTAATATATACTCTATGCCCTGGAATCCATGTATCATGCAAATCCAGGTACTTTGTAAATTTACTTACTTTGCTGGATGTTTAGAGAATCACACCATGAGCAGAAACACAGCTAATGGTATTTAAATAACCAATAAAAGGGCACCCTGTGTTTTACACTAGATACAATAAAAATCCTGGGAAGAATGCATAGGTCAGATATTTGAGGATTCTGATAGATAAGTCACAGCAGGCATATTAGAAAGAAGACTATAATTTAAAGTATTACCAAACTTGGAGATAAATTTACTATTTTTTTCCTTCCAACCTTCCTTAGAAGACAAATCAAACTCAAAGAAAGAAGGAAGGAAATACTAATTTAAAAGTACTAAAATTAATGAAATTGAAAAAGAAATAATGAAGTATAATGAAATAATGAAAATATTAAAGAAATTAAAAGCTAGTCCTTTGAGGAAGAGGGAGAATAAAATGGATGAACTTCTTTCAATGGCAAGAGACAGAGAGAGGAGAAAGACTGAACACAAATTACCAAAGAATTAGTAATGAAACAGGCACTATCACTACAGATACACATAGACTATAAAAAGCTAAATGAAATACTTGAATTATACACATAAACTTGAAAACTTAGATGACATGAACCAGTTTCTCGAAAACCACAAATACCGAAAGCTCACATAAGATGAAATAGATAATATGAGTAGTTTTTCAATAATTAAAATATTCATTCAATCCATTATTTTAAAGCCTGGGCCCAGATTTTAAAATAAGATGGTGTTATTGGTGAATTTTTAAATAATTTTAGAAATCATAGTAACTTTAGATATTTTCTTCTGTAAAATAGAAAATGAAGAAACACTTTTGAAGTAATTTTATGAAGCCAGCATTATCCTAAGACCAAAGTCAGGTAAAGACAATTCTAGAAAAGTATACACTGATATTCCTCATAAAGACGGACAGAAAAAGCCCACAACAAAACAATAGCAAATCAAAGCAAATCTGGTAATGTATTAAAAATAATGATATAATAGAATAACACATCACAACTCAGTATGGTTCATTCCAGAAATCCAATGCCCATTTGATATTAACAAATCAAATAATGAATCTAACAATATAAAGAAGAACATTTCTCACTGTATGCCTTTGCCTGTATTCATTTCTATGCTTGAAACAGCTTCAGCAATCTTTATGTGGCTCATTGTTAAAAATTCAATTTAGAAATGTCACCTTTTCCCCCTTCCTGCTTTCTCCCCAACTCTATTCTTCTCCAGATTTTCCCAAGAATTGTTAAAACTTCAGGACAATCTCAATCACTTCATTTTTTATTCAATTCCAGTTGTCTTTTTAAATGACTAAGACATTTCTAGAACACTCATTTCCCAGTTGGAGCTGAGAGACTGATAATTGGAGCTTAGAGACTAATAATTGAGAGCAAATGAAACTATAGCAAATATACTGTGTTCCAGAAAATGATGAAAGTGGTGCTTATAAAAGTGTTTGGAAGTAACTGTTCCAAAGAAAGAGATAGTTGTATCAAAATTAATATCAGCCTATGTTTTCTCTGTCTCTTATACACATCTTATCCTAAGACCAAAGTCAGGTAAAGACAATTCTAGAAAAGTATACACTGATATTCCTCATAAAGACGGACAGAAAAAGCCCACAACAAAACAATAGCAAATCAAAGCAAATCTGGTAATGTATTAAAAATAATGATATAATAGAATAACACATCACAACTCAGTATGGTTCATTCCAGAAATCCAATGCCCATTTGATATTAACAAATCAAATAATGAATCTAACAATATAAAGAAGAACATTTCTCACTGTATGCCTTTGCCTGTATTCATTTCTATGCTTGAAACAGCTTCAGCAATCTTTATGTGGCTCATTGTTAAAAATTCAATTTAGAAATGTCACCTTTTCCCCCTTCCTGCTTTCTCCCCAACTCTATTCTTCTCCAGATTTTCCCAAGAATTGTTAAAACTTCAGGACAATCTCAATCACTTCATTTTTTATTCAATTCCAGTTGTCTTTTTAAATGACTAAGACATTTCTAGAACACTCATTTCCCAGTTGGAGCTGAGAGACTGATAATTGGAGCTTAGAGACTAATAATTGAGAGCAAATGAAACTATAGCAAATATACTGTGTTCCAGAAAATGATGAAAGTGGTGCTTATAAAAGTGTTTGGAAGTAACTGTTCCAAAGAAAGAGATAGTTGTATCAAAATTAATATCAGCCTATGTTTTCTTCAGCATTTGGGTTACAGAACAGATAATTTGACAAGAAGTTCACACCTGCCTATAAGTGAACTGGGATCCACAAATAGAATATTAAAATTAATGTTTCACTCTTACTAGTGAAAGATGCTCCTTAATTTCAGGGGAAATTATATGGGTCAAAAAGAGGAGTGCCTGCCTGGGCAGAGAGACAACAGGAAAGGATCCAGGAACCAGACTGAATCTCAAGTTTCTTAAACAGCCTGGTAATGAGACCACTAATATATTAATTTGATCCTAGATTATGTAAAGAAAAATATGCCAGACAAAACTGGAAGTAATCTTTCACTTCTCATTACAGTTATCAGGTTCTTAAGCAAACTAAGAATAATTTTTCTCTTTGCACCTAGAAAGGATTTGGGGGAAATTGTTTTATGTATTCAGTTCAGTTCAGTCGCTCAGTCGTGTCTGACTTTTTGAGACCCCATGAATCATAGCACACCAGGCCTCCCTGTCCATCACTGACTCCCGGAGTCTACCCAAACCCATGTCCATTGAGTCGGTGATGCCATTCAACCATCTCATCCTTTGTCATCTCCTTCTCCTGTCCTCAACCTTTCCCAGCATCAGAGTCTTTTCAAATGAGTCAGCTCTTCACATCAGGTGGCCAAACTATTGGAGTTTTAGCTTCAACATCAGTCCTACCAATGAATACCCAGGACTGATCTCCTTTAGTATGGACTGGTTGGATCTCCTTGCAGTCCAAGGGACTCTCAACAGTCTTCTCCAACACCACAGTTCAAAAGCATCGATTTTTCAGTGCTCAGCTTTCTTCACAGTCCAACTCTCACATCCATACATGACCATTGAAAAAACCACAGCCTTGACTAGACAGATGTTTGTTGGCAAAGTAATGTCTCTGCTTTTTAATATGTTGTCTAGGTTGATCATAACTTTCCTTCCAAGGCCTAAATGTCTTTTAATTTCATAGATGCAATCACCATCTGCAGTGATTCTGGAGCCCTGAAAAATGTCAGCCACTATTTCCACTCTTTCCCCATCTATTTGCCATACAGTGATGGGACTGGATGCCATGATCTTAGTTTTCTGAATGCTGAGCTTTAAGCCAGCTTTTACTCTCCTCTTAGACAACCTTAAATAAATGATCAAAGTTTCTCAGACAGATCTTTCTGAGAAATAAACTAGCTAAAAATTGGTGTAGCCAGTCAAGACAGGAAATGGCTTTTGGGGCCAATGGAGGATTATAGATCTGCTTTTCTCTAGCTTAGCAAAGAAAAGGATGTTCCTAAAGGAAAAAAACAATGGCAGTTTGATGTTAGGGAAAATTTGACAATGAAGGAGGCAGAGGACACAAATTTTTTTTCCTAATGAATATTTAATTAAGAATGAACTGAATGGTTTTGAAGATTTCCTCTAGATCTAGATTTTTAATGAGAGATGGAAATTTCAAAAATTTGAGCTCTGCATCTGAAATTGTTCACAATTCTTTATTGATGTTTATTCCTTAATTAAGGCCTCATGTACAACCACTTCTGGCCAGCCTTCCAGTTTCTCCAATCCACCTCTTTCCTTCCCTCTTGAACTAGAATGAGTACTAATGGTTTCAATGTTTCATCACTCCCTATAGTCTTTTCCCCAAAACTCGCCCATGTGTCATGTGACTTCTTCTCCCTGAAGAGACAGAGTCTATTTTTCTCCATCCTGGTTCTCAGTGTAGCCATGGGATTTGTTTTGTCCAATAGAATATTAGATGATTGATGTTTGCAGAGGATTACAGAATAGCATGTGTATTCCTGCTTCTTTCTTTGCTCTTACATAAATGTTGTAGGAACATGCCTGAGCTAGCCTACTAGAGGATAAGAGATGTAGAACAGAATTGCATCATTTATTACTCTCCAGCCAAGTCCATACTAGGTCAATCAATAGCCAGCCAACACCCAAGCATATAAGCCAGAACACCAAGATCAACAGTGCCATCTAATCAACATGCAAGTGGCTAGCATCTTTGGAAGGAAATGTTGGTAACTTGGTGTTTCCCTCTTTTGGTCTCCCTGATGAGAGACCTTTGTTGGATCATTTGTGTTGTGTCAGTGTATAGTATTATTACCTGGTCAGTTGAAGTACTTTTTCCTCTGTTGGCATCTTCTGTAATCTGTAATGCACTTTATCACACTCTCCTTTAGACATCACCTTCTATTCACAGGACTTTTTGCCAGGAGGTCCTCAGTTGAACAGATCATGCAAATTTCACTGCCTTCTCTTTGTCCACAGTATCTGGATCCTTTAGATCTTCTGCCATGCATCTTCTGGCATGGAAATGTTTATATAGTTTCCCACATGTCTCTGAGACATCCGGAGACTAGAGTGTGAAAGTGAGAACAACTTAGTTGCATATTACCTTATTTCCATCTCTGTAGGTCACGTTTGACATAAAGGATATTTGTTTGGTTCTTTCTATTGCAGTAATCTCAGGATCCTAGCCAATGTTTGACCTGGGAGCAAGTCTCTTCTACCCTCAGAAGGCCCTCATTTCAGCCCAGACTTTCTTTCCTTTAGCCCACATCCAGGAGTCATTCAGGAGGCAGATTCTCTAATTTCATTTTAGGAACCTCATGTTAAAGCTCTCCTCTTGCTCTCTAAAATTTCCTCTCATTCCAATCAAATGAAACTTCATTTACTCTTTAGGAGCAAGCACAAAACTTTTTTCAACATCTAGTGTAATATTGTTTCAGGTGTAATCTGTGTGCCACTTTGCCCTCTTATGTATTGAATATTTCTTATGAAATATTACAGTAAGGAGAAAGAGGAAGGGTGATAATCCTTTTTTAAAAAATTATTTATTGGAGGCTAATTACTTTACAATATTGTATTGGTTTTGCCAGACATTGAGATGAACCTGCCACGGGTGTACATGTGTTCCTCATCTTGAACCCCCTTCCCACCTCCCTCCCCATCCCATCCCTCTGGGTCATCCCAGTGCACCAGCCCTGAGCACCAAAATAAGGGTGATAATTCTTATCCAGTATCTAACAATTTTTATCCTCATACTACAAAAAAATAATATATAATAATTGAGAAGAGATAGCCCAGAGATGACATGATTAAACAAAGATTAAAGACAGAATCCCGGAAAACATGAACATTAAAAGTATAAGAAAATGAAACTGTAAAGAAGATATGAAAGAGACAGAGAAGATATAGAGGTATGAGCCAGACATCCTGGAATGTGAAATCAAGTGGGCCTTAGAAAGCATCACTACAAACAAAGCTAGTGGAGGTGATGGAATTCCAGTTGAGCTGTTTCAAATCCTGAAAGATAATGCTGTGAAAGTGCTGCACTCAATATGCCAGCAAATTTGGAAAACTCAGCAGTGGCCACAGGACTGGAAAAAGTCAGTTTTCATTCCAATCTCAAAGAAAGGCAATGCCAAAGAATGCTCAAACTACCACACAATTGCACTCATCTCACAAGTTAGTAAAGTCATGCTCCAAATTCTCCAAGCCAGGCTTCAGCAATACGTGAACTGTGAAATCCCTGGTGTTCAAGTTGGTTTTAGAAAAGGCAGAGGAACCAGAGATCAAATTGCCAACATCCTCTGGATCATGGAAAAAGCAAGAAGAGTTTCAGAAAAACATCTATTTCTGCTTTATTGACTATGCCAAAGCCTTTGACTGTGTGGATCACAATAAACTGGAAAATTCTGAGAGAGATGGGAATACCATATCACTTGACCTGCCTCTTGAGAAATCTGTATGCAGGTCAGGAAGCAAAAGTTAGAACTGGACATGGAACAACAGACTGGTTTCAAATAGGAAAAGGAGTATATCAAGGCTGTATGTTGTCACCCTGCTTATTTAACTTCTATGCAGAGAACACCATGAGAAACGCTGGACTGGAAGAAATACAAGCTGGAATCAAGATTGCCAGGAGAAATATCAATAACCTCAGATATGCAGATGACACCATCCTTATGTCAGAAAGTGAAGAGGAACTAAAAAGCCTCTTGATGAAACTGAAAGAAGAGAGTGGAAATGTTGGCTTAAAGCTCAACATTCAGAAAACGAAGATCATAGCATCTGGTCCCATCACTTCATGGGAAATAGATGGGAAAACAGTGGAAACAGTGTCAGACTTTGCTTTGAGGGGGGCTCCAAAATCACTGCAGATGGTGACTGCAGCCATGAAATTAAAAGAGGCTTACTCCTTGGAAGAAAAGTTATGACCAACCTAGATAGCATATTGAAAAGCAGAAACATTACTTTGCCAACAAAGGTCCGCCTAGTCAAGGCTATGGTTTTTCCAGTAGTCATGTATGGATGTGACAGTTGGACTGTGAAGAAAGCTGAGCACTGAGGAATTGATGCTTTTGAACTGTGGTGTTGGAGAAGACTCTTGAGAGTCACTTGGACTGCCAGGAAATCCAACCAGTCCATTCTGAAGGAGATCAACCCTGGGATTTCTTTGGAAGGAATGATGCTAAAGCTGAAACTCCAGTACTTTGGCCACCTCATGTGAAGAGTTGACTCATTGGAAAAGACCCTGATGCTGGGAGGGGTTGGGGGCAGGAGGAGAAGGGGACAACCGAGGATGAGATGGCTGGATGCCATCATGGACTCGATGGACGTGAATCTGAGTGAACTCCGAGAGTTGGTGATGGACAGGGAGGCCTGGTGTGCTGCGATTCATGGGTTCGCAAAGAGTCGGACACGAATGAGTGACTGAATCGAAGTGAGGAGAGTTTGATGACATACAAATAAGGGGAAAAAAAAAGAATAGTGGTAGAATATAGTGTTGCATATTGAGAAATGATAAAGTCTTTGAAATCAAGTATATGTAAATTGACATCCTAACTCTTAACAAATTTCTCAACCTCATTAAATCTGATTTGCCTCATCTGTATTCATAAAATAGTATCTGATACTTAATGGTTAAATTGGCTGTATAGAGATAATGCATATAACATTGCCCAATGCTAAACTGTATAATGAACAATAATTTCATTATCATGGCTACAGAGCCTTCATGAAATCAATTTGGAAGATTTTCTGTACACTAAGGAATACTTTTAATAATTGAAAATAGAGCCAGATGATATATGATTTATCGAAGAAGAGGCATTTTGACAGTTTTTATTCCAATTATTTGCCTATTTAATTTTTCAACTGCCTCTTTACTCAGTTTTTGGTTTCCTGTCTGGACAATGTATATTATATTTCCATGTCAGAGAAACTGCAGAAAAAAAGAGAGAGAAAGAGAGTAAAATTTCACATAAAAACCAACAGGATTTATAAATCAAAAGTACTAAAAACAAAAGAAGTATAAACTTAATTAATGGAATCCACTATACAAATCTGACTCTCATATATACAAAGATAACAATAATTAAGATGCATATTTCACAAAAGTTTCTCACATTTGTTCCTCTCTCTCTTAGATCATCTGACAATGAGTTTGGCTTCTCAGAAGAGTGTATATAGACAGCATTATGAAAGCCCTGTGTTGACCTTTATTATCAGAAGCAAATCTAGATAGAACTTTTGAATTTGGGAATAATTCATGGCTGCAAAACACCTCAACCAAGACAACATGCTAAAGAGCTGTTGAAAGAAACTCTATTACAAAAAAATATAAACATTTTAGGAGAAATTTTCACTCAGTCTATAAGCTACAGCTACTCATAACTTCAGGTAGGATCCCCCACCCAGAGACAACTGGAAAGTTGGGGTAACACAACCATCAATAAACTGAGGCTTGAAACTGAGGTCTTTGAATGGAGTATTCCGGAGAGATCAAAAACAATACCCTGATAAAGTATATAGGGAGTCAAGGAGGTCTAGCTATGCTTCATTTATGAAAACTGAAGATCTAAAGAGAGATATGCATATCAAATGTGATGTATTAGCCAGAGTTATGGCAGAAAAGAGATTGCTAACTTGTCTAGAGCTGTCATGCATACAATTTAAGATGCTAATTAAAGCTGCCTTTGTCCTGCACTCTATTTTTGCTGGTCCTATGCTAGTACCTTAGCCAATCAGGATATTTTGTGTTGACCCAAACTTTCATTCTTATGGGATCTGAATCTTGGGTTACCATAATTTTTCAATGATTAGGGTTATTTGCAAATAAAATAGTAAAAGGTGGTATCAGAAATTCCTTTGGCCTTCTTTGTCCATATTGTATAATATTAATCCTAATCTTACCTTATAATAAAATTCTACCCCAAACATTAGTTTCTTATTCTACTTGATGACATGATAAGTCTAAAATATTGATCCATAGTAGAGAGTATCAATTCACCAGAACCCTGGCTAGATGCCCAGAAGAAGCTTTCCTGTGATGGTCATTGAGATTTCCAAAGTTCTTAAGCCCAAAGCTGATGAAGACAGGAATCAAAGATTCTTTATGTTGGCTTCATGTAAAAGAGTAAAAGAAGTCACTTTTAGCTCAAACACTGAATTCTTAGATTTTTTTGCACTCTGGTTATTAAAAGAGGGCAACATATGATAGCCACCACTTTTTTCTGAAGACTGTTCCTGAATAGAGTTGAAAACACTAATTTGTACCAGCATGCCATGCCCACCTGTTCACAAACCAAACCTGAGCCTCTTCCTTATTTGCTAGCTGGTCATAATGAGCTAACCTTGAGTTCATAGTAATGGAATTAAGGAGAGGCAGCATAGAGAAAGGAGAAACAAATGGGAATATTACTCATGCCATTTTGTTTATACCTTTTGAGTCTGCTCAGTCATGGTTTCACAAATATGATTCATCTTTTGTAATGGAATGTTTCTTTGCACATCCAATTTTATGGTTCGCTGGATCAGATAATTCTCAAAGCATGATAGGTAATTCAGACTGCATAATCACTTGGTGTTCTGTTATTAAGTATTCAGTCTATCAGGGTTCAATAGCAAGCCAGAAGTTTCAAATAGAGAATAAGTCTTCTCTGAAGATCAAATAGTCTTAATCTAAAAACCTAGGACTCTATTGCCTTAAGTTTAACAAAACATTAATTTTTGCCTCCAATATCTCAGCACTACTGGGTCTAGCAGGTGATAAAGTCCAATTATCATGGCAGCTCAGATGACAGGCAAAACCTAACCAGCTGCATAATTCCTTCTTATTCTAGACCCTACTCAAAAGGACAGCCTTAAGGATAAAATGGGTCCAGTGAGCCTCATGCCAAATGTGCTATATCTAAAAGACCTAAAAGGACTATGACTCTTTCTTGGATAGTGGATAGTGTAACTATAATAACTTATGTCTCCCTTTATAAAGGATATCTTGAAATCTCTCAGATCATAGGTTCCTGAAATTTGTGTGTTTGTTTGTTTTTCACTTTTGACCATGCACTAGTCTTCTAAGTGGTGAAATTACTGCTTGAGCTCAGTGAATTGAATTTGCACAGTGTCATCAATGCAGTAGACTAGGGCGATATTCTCTGAGATATGAAGATGACCAGGGCTCCTCAGGGCTGTAGAAGCTTAACTCATAGAATGTGAATTCAATTAATTACCTTTTGCTATCATGGCTCTGAAAAAATTTGGCCAGTCTTTGGACAATGAGTTCTTTTACCGTTGTCATTGGGGACTTTTTTGCCCCATACATACTAAATAAATATTCTATAAGAAATGGCAATTCAATAATAATATTTCAGGCAAAGACACACCAACCAGTTTATACTAGTCAACATTACCCAGTCAGAGAATACCACATGGAGGATATCTGAATTGTACAGCATATTTAAATGAAACTTTTTTTGTTGTTTATGTAGGCCAAAGGAGAGTGATAAAGAGGGTACATCTAAGCCCCTTCTTTGCTTTAGGAAGAAATACTATTTCCACATGCTTCAACAAGCAGTTTTTCAATCAAGAGATTCTATTATTGCCTGATAAATGCCAATGACTAACACATTAGATGTGCTCCCTACTAGCTCAGTTGGTAAAGAATCTGCCTGCAATGCAGAAGACCCCAGTTTGATTCCTGGGTTGGGAAGATCTGCTGGAGAAGGGATAGGCTACCCACTCCAGTATTCTTGGGCTTCTTTTGTGTCTCAGCTGGTAAAGAATCTGCCTGTAACACAGAAGACCCCAGTTTGATTCCTGGGTTGGGAAGATCCCCTGGAGAAAGGAAAGGCTACTCACCCTAGTATTCTGGCCTAGAGAATTCCATGGACTGCATAGACTATGGGGTTGCAAAGAGTCGGACACGAGTGAGCGACTTTCACTTCAACACATTAGATGTTTCTTCCAGGGTCATGTTATCAAGGGAAAGACTATTATCATAAGAACATCTGATTCTATTATCAAATACCTTCCTGAATATCAGTCAACCTGACTTTCTATCACCTTCAAAGAATGATCCACTCATACATTTGTTCAGCAATCACTATCAAGTCTTATCTTCTTCTTTTGCAAAATAATAAATTTTCAGAACATTGCATTTTATTTGTGACCTTTGTCTATTTACTTTCTTTCTTTTTTTAATTTAATACTTTATTCTATTGTCTATTTACTTTCCAATTCTAATTTATTACTGACACAGTTATTTTAATTGTTCAATTAATATATTTTTATATTTCAGAATTATTAGTAATATTATATTAGGATGGAAAGAATCTCAAATTTCCCACTGAAATTTATTATATACATTATATATTATATATATAAATATAACATATATTTAATGGCTTTCACTTATCAGCAGAGTTGTCATGGGTAGATTAACAATCATTAGGCAAATATAGGCTTATGTTAGAAACAGGAGAACAGACATATCATTGCAGAAAGATGCTAAAGAAATATTGTTGTTGCTCACAAGTATAGGCAAACTATTTCTCATTATTCTGTTATTAAGTACAAGAGAGAAAGGACTTGCTAACTCAATGGCCACATGTGAATTGTCAGGGACTAGATTGATTTGTTTTTAGTTAGCACTCTAAAACTACAAGTGTGACTGATATCTCTACTTGATGAAGTATGCAGATATCTACAAACACTATCTATCTCACCTTTGCAAAGGTCAAAGAGGGAACTTAAACGAGAGCTGGTAGGAATCACCATCTCAGCATCATGCAGCTGTTTTGTGGAGACATCAGTCCCTGTCACTAAAATGTCTGCCTAGAGATGTGCCATTGCTTTTTCTTTACAATATGACAGTGTGAAGGACAAAATGGAAGGGGAAAGGAAGGTCTATATTGTCTTTATTGCTATAATAGCCATCTCAATCTACAAGTCAGTGAGCCAAGTGTGAATTCTGTGGGTTACAAGGTAGTCTATTTCTGCTTCAATGTTTGAGATTCAGAAAATAACTGCTATTGGTGGGAACGTAAATTTCTACAGCCACTATGGAGAACAGTACAGAAGTTTCTTAAAAAACTAAGAATAGATTACCACATAATCCAGCAATCCCACTCTTGGTCATATATCCAGAGAAAAGCATACATGCGCCTCAGTGTTCACTGTAGTGATGTCTATAATAGGCTAGACATGGAAGCAAATGTCCATTGAGAGATGAATGGATAAGGAATATGTGGTACACATATACAATGAAAGATCAGTCTACCATTAAAAAGAATGAAATAATGTACTTTATAGCAATGTGGATGGATTCAGAGATTATCACACTGAGGTAAGTCAAATACAAATATCACATGATAATGCTTATATATGGAATACTAAAAATGATGCAAATGAACTTCTTTATAAAGCAGAGCAGTTCACAGACACAGAGAACAAACTTATGGTAAACAGGGGGAATGGTAGGGAGCAGAGAGATTGAGAATTTGGTATTGACAAGGATGCACTCATATATTTGAAATATTTGAAACAGATAATCAGCAAGGACCTATTGCACAGCATTGGGAACTTTCCTCAGCACTCTGAAATAACCTAAATAGGAAAGGAATTTGAAAAAGTATATATATATATATATATATATATATATATATATATATGAATCACTTAGCTGGGCAGTTCAGTTCAGTCACCCAGTTGTATCCAACTCTGTGACCCCATGCACTGTAGCAATGCCAGGCCTCCTTGTCCATCACTAACTCACAGAGTTTACCTAAACTCACATCCATTGAGTCAATGATGCCCCATCTAACCATCTCATCCTCTGTCATCCCCTTCTCCTGCCTTCAATCTCTCCCAGCATCAGGGTCTTTTCAAATGAATCAGTTTTTCACATCAAGTGGCCAAAGTATTGGAGTTTCAGCTTCAGTATCTATACTTCCAATGAATATTCAGGACTGATTTGCTTTAGGATGGACTGGTTGGATCTCCTTGCAGTCCAAGGGACTCTCATATGTCTTTTCCAACACTACAGTTCAAAAGCATCAATTCTTCGGTGCTCAGCCTTCTTCATACTCCAACTCTCACATGCATACATGACTACTGGAAACACCATACCCTTGACTAGACAGACCTTCGTTTGAAAGGAGTGTCTCTGCTTTTTAATATGCTCTCTAGGTTGGCTATAATTTTTCTTCCAGGGACTAAGCATCTTTTAATTTTATGGCTGCAGTCACCATCTGTAGTGATTTTGGAGACCGCCCCCCCCCCGCGCCCCGCCCTGCCACAATAGTCTGCTGCTGTTTCCACTTTTTCCCCATATATTTGCCATGAAGTGATGGGACCAGATGCCATGATCTTCGTTTTCTGAATGTTGACCTTTAAGACAACTTTTTCACTCTCCTCTTTCACTTTCATCAAGAAGCTCTTTAATTTCTCTTCACTCTCTACCATAAGGGTGGTGTCATCTGTATATTTGAGGTTATTGATATTTCCCTGGGAGACCTTGATTCCAGCTTGTGCTTCACCCAGACCAGCATTTCTCATGATGTACTCTGCATATAAGTTAAATAAGCAGGGTGATAATATACAGCCTTGATTTACTCCTTTTCCTATTTGGAACCAGTCTGTTGTTCCATGTCCAGTTCTAATTGTTGCTTCCTGATTCGCATACAGATTTCTCAAGACGCAGGTCAGATGGTCTGGTATTCCCATCTTTTTCACAATTTTCCACGTGTTATGGTGATCCACACAGTCAAAGGCTTTGGCATAGTCAATAAAGCAGAAATAGATATTTTTCTGAAACTCTCTTGCTTTTTCTATGATCCAGTGGATGTTGGCAATTTGATCTCTACTGGCTCTGCCTTTTCTAAATCCAGCTTGAACATATGGAATCTCATGGTTTATGTACTGTTGAAGCCTGATTTGGAGCATTTTGAGCATTACTTTACTAGTGTGTGAGATGAGTACAACTGTGTGGTACTTTGAGCATTCTTTGACATTGCCTTTCTCTGGGACTGGAATGAAAACTGACCTTTTCCAGTCCTATGGCCACTGCTGAGTTTTCCAAATTTGCTGGCATATTGAGTGCAGCACTTTCACAACATCATATTTTAAGATTTGAAATAGCTCAACTGGAATTCCATCACCTCCACTAGCTTCGTTTGTAGTGATGCTTCCTAAGGCCCACTTGACTTCAGATTCCAGGATGTCTGGCTCTAGGTGAGTGATCACATCATGATGATTATCTGGGTTATGAAGATCTTTTTTTGTATAGTTCTTCTGTGTATTTTTGCCACCTTTTCTTAATATCTTCTGCTTCTGTTAGGCCCATATTATATTTGTCCTTTATCGAGCTCATCTTTGCATGAAATGTTCCTTTGGTATTTCTCATGCTCTTAAAGAGGTCTCTAATCTTTCCCTTTCTATTATTTCCTTCTATTTCTTTGCACTGATCACTGAGGAAGGCTTTCTTATCTCTCCTTGCTATTCTTTGGATCTCTGCATTCAAATGGATATCTCTTTCCTTTTCTCCTTTGCTTTTTACTTTTCTTCTCTTCACAGCTATTTATAAGTCTTCCTCAGACAGCCATTTTGCTTTTTTGCATTTCTTTTTCTTGGGGATGGTCTTGATCCTTGTCTCCTGTACAATGTCACAAATTTCTGCCCATAGTTCACCAGACACTCTATCAGATCTAGTCCCTTAAATCTATTTCTCACTTCTACTGTATAATCATATGGGGTTTGATTTAGGTCATACCTGAATGTTCTAGTGGTTTTCCTTACTTTCTTCAATTTAAGTCTGAACTTGGCAATAAGGAATTCATGATCTGAGCCATAGGCAGCCCCTGGTCTTGTTTTTCCTGACTGTATATAGCTTCTCCATCTTTTGGCTCCAAAGAAAATAATCAATCTGATTTCGGTGTTGATCATCTAGTGATGTCCGTGTGTAGAGTCTTTTCTTGTGTTGTTGGAAAAGGGTGTTTGCTATGATTAGTGCATTCTCTTGCCAAAACTCTATTAGCCTTTGCCCTGCTTCATTCTGTACTCAAAGGCCAAATTTGCCTGTTATTCTAGGTGTTTCTTGACTTTCTTCTTTCACATTCCAGTCCCCTGTAATGAAAAGGACATCTTCTGGGGGTGTTAGTTCTAGAAGGTCTTGTAGGTCTTCATAGAATCATTCAAATTTAGCTTCTTCAGCATTACTGGTCAAGGCAAAGATTTGGATTACCGTGATATTGAATGGTTTGCCTTGGAAACGAACAGAGATCATTCTGTCGTTTTTGAGATTGCATCCAAGTACTGCATTTCAGACTCTTTTGTTGACTATGATGGCTACTCCACTTCTTCTAAGGGATTGTTGCCCACAGTAGTAAATAAAATGGTCACCTGAGTTAAATTCACACATTCTAGTCAATTTTAGTTTGCTGATTCCTAGAACGTTGATGTTCACTCTTGCCATCTCCTATTTGGCTACTTCCAATTTGCCTTGATTCATGAACCTAACATTTCAGGTTCTTGATGCAATATTGCTCATTACAGCATTGGACCTTGTTTTCATTGCCAGTCACATCCACAACTGGGTGTTGTTTTAGCTTTGGTTCTGTCTCTTCATTCTTTTTGGAGTTATTTTCCACTCATCTCCAGTAGTTTACTGGGCACCTATCGACCTGGGGAGTTTATCTCTTAGTATACTATCTTGTTGCTTTTTCATACTGTTCATGGGGTTCTCAAGGCAAGAATACTGAAGTAGTTTGCCATTCCCTTTTCCAGTGGACCACATTTTGTCACTTAGCTGGACACTTTAATATAACATTGTTAACCAACTATGTTGTTGCTATTAGTTACTAAATCGTGTCCAACTCTTTGAGACCCATTAGACTACAGCACACCAAGCTTCCCTGTCCCTCACCATATCCCAGAGTGTGCCTAAGTTCATGTCCACTGAATCAATGATGCCATAAAACCATCTCATTCTCTGCCACCCTCTTCTTTTGCCTTCAATCTTTCCCAGCATCAGAGTCTTTTCAAATGAGTCAGCTCTTTACACCAGGTGGCCAAAGTATTTTGGAGCTTTAGCTTTAGCATCAGTACTTCCAGTGAGTATTCAGGTTTGATTTCCCAAAGAATTGACTGGTTTGATCTCCTTGTAGTACAAGGGACTCTCAAGAATCTTCTCCAGCACCACAGTTTGAATGTATTAGTTCTTCAGTGCTCAGCCTGCTTTATGGTACAACTCTCACATCTGCACTGACTACTGAAAAGAACACAGCTTTCATTATATGGACCTTTGTCAGCAAAGTGATGACTTTTGCTGTCTAGGTTGTCAGAACTTTACTTCTAAGAAGCAAATATCTTATAATT
Organism: Madoqua kirkii; assembly: GCA_006408675.1. Lineage (NCBI taxonomy): Eukaryota > Metazoa > Chordata > Mammalia > Artiodactyla > Bovidae > Madoqua > Madoqua kirkii. Next base: position 11,566 of record SJYC01114670.1, on the reverse strand, counting down.
TCATTGCTGTGGTCACCATCTGCAGTGATTTTGGAACCCAAGTATAGAAAATCTGTCACTGCTTCCAATTTTTCCCCTTCTTTTTTCCATGAAGTGATGGGAGGGGCTGCCGTAACCCTAGATTTTATAATGTTGAGTTTTAAGCCAGCTTTTTGACTGTCTTCCTTTACCTTAATCAACTATATTCTAATATAAAGTAAAAATTAAAAAAAAAGACTTGGCATTAATGCTATCAGCTTATGGCAAAATATAGGCAAAAATAAATAATAAAGTTGAATAATGCATAAGGTTGATACATTAGATATAGGTCAAATTTTATACCTTAACTACACAGAGTATACATTCTCTTTATAGGGAATTAAGGAGATATCCTGGCTTCCCAGGTGATGCTGATGGTAAAGAAACTGCCTTCCAGTGCAGGAGATGTAAGAAATTTGGGCTCAACCCCTGCATCAGGAAGAGCCCCTGGAGAAGGGTACTGTATCCCTCTCCAGGGTTCTTGCACGAAGAATACCATGGACAGAGGAGTCTGGCAGGCTACAGCCCATAGGGTTGCAAAGAGTCAGATATGACTCAAATGATTTAGCATGCACACAGAAAGAAATATTAGTGTTCTGTGCATTAATGGTTTGTTTATGTACCATATATTAGACTTCCCAATTGACTCAGTGGTAAAGAATCTATCTCCTAATGCAGGAGACATGGGATCGATCCCTGGATCATGAATATTCCCTGGAGAAGGAAATGGCAACCCACTCCAATATTCTTGCTGGGGAAAGTATCATGAACAGAGGAGCCTGGAAGGCAACAGACCATGGGGTCACAAAAGAGTCAGACACAACTTCGTGACTCAACAACAATCATATATTACACCACAAAACACATTCCAATATATTTTTTAAAGTATATTGGTAGTAGTCTGTATTCTTTTACTATAAATAATATATAAAATAAAAAGTATAGATGATCAAGGTTAAAAAAATATATTAATTTATTACATAATAGCATATTATCATTGCATTTATGTCAAAAAGGTAACTGCCAAAGTTTTGCATATATTTCTAGCTCAAAAATAATCGAAAAAAATAAATGGCAATTCTTTAACACATGTATATTCAAAGTCTCCATCAACATCTTGTAAAATTATGATAGTAGAAGCATCTCAATATATCACAAGGCAAGAATATCCCCTTCATTACTCTTACTTAATATTCTTTTGGCAAACTAACAATAAATATAAACACAAAATACAAAAGGAGAAATATATTTAAGAGAAGTGAACTGAAATACCTTATCCTCAGATTATAGGATTCAGTTCAGTGCAGTTTAGTTCACTCGCTCTGTCGTGTCTGACTTTTGTGACCCCATGAATTGCAGCACGCCAGGCCTCCCTGTTAATCACCAGCACCCAGAGTTCATTCAAACTCATGTCTATTGAGTCAGTGATGCCATCCAGCTATCTCATCCTCTGTCGTCCCCTTCTCCTCCTGCCCCCAATCGCTCCCAGCATCAGAGATTTTTCCAGTGAGTCAACTCTTCATATGAAGTGGCCAAAGTATTGGAGTTTCAGCTTCAGCATCAGTCCTTCCAATGAACACCCAGGACTGATCTCTTTTAGAATGGACTGGTTGGATCTCTTTGCAGTCCAGGGGACTCTCAAGAGTCTTGTCCAACACCACAGTTCAAAAGCATCAATTGTTCAGCACTCAGCTTTCTTCACAGTCCAACTCTCACATCCATACATGACCACTGGAAAAACCATAGCCTTGACTAAACAGACTTTGTTGGCAAAGTAATGTCTCTGCTTTTTAATATGCTGTCTAGGTTAGTCATAACTTTCCTTCCAAGGAGCAAGTGTTTTAATTTCATGGCTGCAATCACCATCTGCTGTGATTTTGGAGCCCCAGAAAGTAAATTCTCCCACTATTTCCATTGTTTCCCCATCTATTTCCCATGAAGTGATGGGACCAGATGCCATGATCTTTGTTTTCTGAATGCTGAGCTTTAAGCCAACTTTTTCACTCTCCTCTTTCACTTTCATCAAGAGGCTTTTTAGTTCTTCTTCACTTTCTGCCATAAGGGTGGTGTCATCTGCATATTTGAGGTTATTGATAATTCTCCCAGCAATCTTGATTTCAGCTTGTGCTTCTTCCAGCCCAGAGTTTCTCATGATGCAATCTGCATATAAGTTAAATAAGCAGAGTGACATTATACAGCCTTGACATACTCCCTTTCCTATTTGGAACCAGTCTGTTGTTCCATGTCCAGTTCTAACTGTTGCTTCCTGACTTGCATATCGGTTTCTCAAGAGGCAGGTCAGATGGTCTGGTATTCCCATCTCTTTCAGAATTTTCCATAGTTTATTATAATCCACACAGTCAAAAGCTTTGGCATAGTCAATAAAGCAGAAATAGATATCGTTCTGGAGCTCTCTTGCTTTTTCCATGATCCAGCAGATGTTGTAAATTTGATCTCTGGTTCCTCTGCCTTTTCTAAAACCAACTTGAACATCTGGAAGTTCATGGTTCACATATTACTGAAGCCTGGCTTGAAAAATTTTGAGCATCACTTTACTAGCATGTGAGATGAGTGCAATTGTGCGGTAGTTTAAGCATTATGATCTTTGTTTTCTGAATGCTGAGCTTTAAGCCAACTTTTTCACTCTCCTCTTTCACTTTCATCAAGAGGCTTTTTAGTTCTTCTTCACTTTCTGCCATAAGGGTGGTGTCATCTGCATATTTGAGGTTATTGATAATTCTCCCAGCAATCTTGATTTCAGCTTGTGCTTCTTCCAGCCCAGAGTTTCTCATGATGCAATCTGCATATAAGTTAAATAAGCAGAGTGACATTATACAGCCTTGACATACTCCCTTTCCTATTTGGAACCAGTCTGTTGTTCCATGTCCAGTTCTAACTGTTGCTTCCTGACTTGCATATCGGTTTCTCAAGAGGCAGGTCAGATGGTCTGGTATTCCCATCTCTTTCAGAATTTTCCATAGTTTATTATAATCCACACAGTCAAAAGCTTTGGCATAGTCAATAAAGCAGAAATAGATATCGTTCTGGAGCTCTCTTGCTTTTTCCATGATCCAGCAGATGTTGTAAATTTGATCTCTGGTTCCTCTGCCTTTTCTAAAACCAACTTGAACATCTGGAAGTTCATGGTTCACATATTACTGAAGCCTGGCTTGAAAAATTTTGAGCATCACTTTACTAGCATGTGAGATGAGTGCAATTGTGCGGTAGTTTAAGCATTCTTTGGCATTGCCTATCTTTGGGGTTGGAATGAAAACTGACCTTTTCCAGTCCTGTGGCCACTGCTGAGTTTTCCAAATTTGCTGGCATACTGAGTGCAGCACTTTCATAGCATCATCTTTCAGGATTTGAAACAGCTCAACTGGAATTCCATCACCTCCACTAGCTTTGTTTGTAATGATGCTGCCTAAGGTCCACTTGACTTCACATTTCAGGATGTCTGGCTCTAAGTGAGTGATCACACCATCATGATTATCTGGCTCATGAAGATCTTTTTTGTACAATTCTTCTGTGTACTCTTTGGAAAAGGAAATGGCAATCCACTCCAGTACTCTTGCCTGGAAAATTACATGGACAGAGGAGCCTGGTAGGCTACAGTCCATGTGGTTGCAAAGAGTTGGACATGACTTAGTGACCTCGCTATGTGTATTCCTGCCACTTTTTCTTAATATCTTCTGCTTCTGTTACATCCATACCATTTCTGTCCTTTATCAAGCACATCTTTGCATAAATGTTCCCTTGGCATCTCTAATTTTCTAAAGAGATCTCTAGTCTTTCCCGTTCTGTTGTTTTCCTCTATATCTTTGCATTTGCTGAGGAAGGCTTTCTTATCTTTCCTTGCTATTCTTTGGAACTCTGCATTCAGATGCTTATATCTTTCCTTTTCTCCTTTGTATTTTGCTTCTTTTCTTTTCAAAGCTATTTGTAAGCCCTCCCTAGACAGCCATTTTGCTTTTTTCCATTTCTTTTCCATGGGGATGGTCTTGATCCCTGTCTACTGACAATGTCATGAACTTCTGTCCATTGTTCATCAGGCACTCTATCTATAAAATCTAGTCCCTTAAATCTATTTCTCACTTCCACTGTATAATTTGCCTAGAAAACAAGGCAGAATGAATGAAACATATATAAAAATAAGAAGCATTAAAGAGGTTAGAATAATTAATAGAGTTAAATGAAAAGCTTTTTTTATAAAGTAAAAAGCAACAACAACAACAAAAAAAAAACTAGCAAAATATTAACTAGAAATAAAGATACCACTTATATTAGGAAAAACACACACACACAATAGTATACTTTGAAATGAATCTTGGATATCCATAGAATTTTTAAAAATAAAACTTGATAGTACTTCTAGCCTATATGTTTTATTGTGTGTGTCCACTGAGGTCTCTCTTCAGTAATCTGGTCAGCTAATAATTGGACAGAGAAACCATTAAATCTTCCTTTCTTTGCTGAAGGATTTTGTATGTGTCCTGGGGTAAATCTTCAATAGTCAGGTAGTTCACAACTCTGCCTTAGCCTTCATTTCCTATTTACACAGAGCCTAGAGGTTACAACTTATCAGTTCTTTCCTGAGTGTGTTCACAGTCCTGGGCATGTGCATAGTCTTGCCTATATCTGAGATTCTTAAGAATGTTTCTTTTTAACTCCTTTATAGATATCCCATTTCTCCATTTTTCTTTCCAAACTTTTTGGTTTGCTTATTGTTTGTAGCTACCATTATCCACCACCACAGACAAACTGTGATGCTATACAGTTGTCTCTATTTCAACAAATAATCCTAGGGGTAAAGCTGATTTATATTAGCCAAACTCCTAGTCAGGCCAGATCAAGAAAGCCCTTCAAGAAGTTAAGCCTACTGACCCACTAGGCAGGTGAAATAATTATATTTCTCTAGGAATGGGATTTTGAAGGAACTATAAATCGTTTTGCCACCACAGTGGTTGTCAGGCTGTTAGTTTTCATACAATTGAAGATCATTTGTTTTTAAGGCTATTGTGGAGGTTATGGTGAGAATAAAGCAATTTAAAATGCTATATAACTCAGTATTCTACCAAGATTTAACCATTTTTTAAAAATAAATACTCCAGGAATTGCTGCAAGTTTTTGGTTTATTTCCCGGTTTTGAAAAATTTAGTTATAACTATGTTTGCCAATGTTCTCATTGCTTTAAAAGAGGAGTGAATTTGCAGAAGAACTTTACTGCTTTGCTGATGTCACCTTAGATTATGTATTGTGGTCCCAAACTCTGCATTCATGGGTTTATCATAGTGATCATGGGTAGCCACCTCAGAAATCAAATACAAGATACTAAACTTTTCCAAGAGATGGTTAAATAGTGTGATCTAATCAATTGCAAATGCCATGTGGATATATGTATAACATCTCCTGAATATCTTATGTAATCTTTCAATGAGAACAAATTGCCCTGAAGTTCTAGAGAATAATCCAGCTGATCATTTAATTATCACTGTGTGACAAATCTTTCTTTCATTTCATAAATATTCTGGGTAAGAAACCAGGAAAGATTTTTGACTTTGAATTGTATTTGAATTTAGGTGATAGCTGTAGATATAATATTCAAACTTGGTGAGGAAGATGGCTGGAGCAACAAACAGCTGGCATCTGCCTGGGCATCTATTTTATTCCTGTATCTCTAGTCTTTCCCATTCTGTTCTTTTCCTCTATTTCTTCGCATTGATAGCTAAAGAAGACTTTCTTATCTCTTCTTGCTATTCTTTGGAATTCTGCATTCAGATGCTTATATCTTTCCTTTTCTCCTTTGCTTTTCGCCTCTCTTCTTTTCACAGCTATTTGTAAGGCCTCCCCAGACAGCCATTTTGCTTTTTTGCATTTCTTTTCCATGGGGATGGTCTTGATCTGTCTCCTGTACAATGTCACGAACCTCATTCCATAGTTTATCAGGCACTCTATCCGATCAGAAAAGGTTTATATACATATATATCTGAATCACTTTGCTGTATATTGGAAGCTAACATAACATTTTATTTTTTAATATAAATTTATTTATTTTAATTGGAGGTTAATTACTTTACATCAACATGAATCTGCCACAGGTATACACGTGTTCCCCAACCTGAATCCCCCTCCTCCTTCCTCCCCATACCATCCCTCTGGGTTGTTCCAGTGCACCAGCCCATTTTAAACTAGCCATACTTCAATTTAAAAAAGAATGTTACTCCCTATTAATACCAAGTCAGTCTTGAACCACACAAACACCAGATTTTTCTACTTCATAGGAATATTCAGATTTGTCATAATAAACAAAAACAGCTCAACTCTTTTTCAAATCCTTCATGCAATTAGAACTCAAAAATGAAAACTTTACCAAAAGCTAAACCACATTCTCACTTCCCTCCTTCTAGTGCTAATCTAAAAGGATCATCCAAAATAGGGATAAACAGAGCGTAACTTACACTGCTCATGTGACAACTTCCAGCCACAGACAGGAATTTCCTCTTTTAAAAAAATGAATTCCAAATAATAAAAAATGAACTCCAAAACCAACTTCTCTTTCAATTTTCTAAGTTTCTGGCAGAACTTACTCAAAGTCAGTCCACTGGTTTATTGGGCCAAAAGAGGAGAAGTTAGAAATGTGGTAAAGTAGCTTCGCTCTGTTAAAAATGAGGTTCTAAGAAGGTCACCTGTCTTGCAAACAGTGGGATCCAGATTCTAATTCGGGCTCCAAAGCTGCTTAACCGGGAACCTCTCTCTGACTTCCCCATGAGCCTCAGAGTTCCCAGAGAACAAGCACTATATCTCATGGGCTGAGCTCCTCTGGTGCCTCATGGGTTAAGATTCCGACTGCAATGCAGGAGACTTGGTTTGTTCCCTGGGTCAGGAAGATTCCCTGGAGGAGGGCATCACAACTCACTCCAGTATTCTTGCCTGGGGCATCCCATGGACAGAGGAGCCTGGTGGGTTACAGACCATATGGTTGCAAATAGATAGAACTGAGCGACTAACAGTAACAACATATCTCATGAATGGGCTTCCCTGGTGGATCAGCAGTAAAGAATCAGCCTGCCAAGGCAGGAGACGTGGGTTCTATCCTTGCATCAGGAAGATCCCCTGGAAGAGGAAATGGCAACCCACTCCAGTATTATTGCCTGGGAAATCCCACAGACAGAGGAGCCTGGAGGGCTGCAGTCCATGAGGTAACAAAGAGTCGGACACAACTTAGCAACTAAACAACAAATCTCATAGGTAGGCCAAGCCCTGCAGTGACAGACAGAGATTAAGAAATATCCGCTGTCTAAATGAATTAATAAAGGAACTGAAAAATTTAGATAAGCAAATGCCCAAGTTTATCAGTCCCAGAAAATTCCTTCAGATCCTGGGTAGTGAGGATGAAAAGGAGAGATCAAAGACCAAATTAACTGTCCTGGCCTCCAGATTCAGTTCAGGGAAACTCAAATCAATCAGAACATGGAGGTCTGTGAGCTGATGTCACCCCCAACAACCCAAAGCAGAAGGCAGAGTCTTTCTAGAATCTTCCATCTCACTTATCTCCTTCAGCCAAAGTCTTCAAGTACTTTTACCTTTGTTGCATTGTTAAAACCCACACCTTCTTCCTCAATCATAACATCCCTGCCAAAACCAGGCTTTTACGGGATCTCACTTAGTGATCCTTCTCCCCTCCAACACACGGTACTGTTGGGGTCTTGATGAGGTTCCAAAAAGAGTCCCTTTCTCTCCCTCAGATTCAAGACGAACTGCAGAAATCACAAAAGAGGTGTGGCAGAGAGGCACGGGGAAATGGCTCCTTTGTTTCCAGGAACTTATAGTTCAGAGGTTGTAGTTTTAGGTCTACAGCCAAGTGGCTAATACTGAATACAAACGTTGGCAACCATGAGACCAAAGTTGGTCCACATGTAGGCAGAGAAGCTGCCCCCCACCGAGGGCAGCTCCTTCCCAAGAGGAAAACAGAATGGAGCTTAGATGTCGACTTTATTCCTCTCAAATTTACCAACCAGGTAAATATCTCCAGACCAGAGTTATATAAGTGACACTCTCGTCGCAAGGAGTAGAGAGGAGGAACCCATGTGCCTGTCCATGAGTCTCTCAAAATCTGTCCCAGGTTGGCTGCCTTTGCTAAGCATTTGCCACAGATGCTCCCTCCTGCCATCTACCCTGTTTCACACCACTTTCACAGCTATGCATACCTGCCTCCAGGCATGGGGCTCAACTCAGATCATCCTCTCCTCCCCTCTCAGTTGACCCACCGGCTCCTGCCTCTTTGACCTTCTCTCATTCCCTCCTTAACAGCCATGCCTGGCAAACCCTTCCTCATTTTCCAGATGCAGTTCAAGGTCCTCTCGATAGCCCTCATGAACATTCTCAGCTAAAGCTCACCATGGCCAGGTCTGCCCCCCATCAGATGCTTTAGCTTTGCCATCCATGGCTCTTTAGTACTTTATTCCGTTGCATCCACTAGACTGCAGACTCCCTAAATCAAGGACAATCTCTTATATTTTTAACCCCTCAGTACCTAGCACAGATTCTGGTACATAGATGCCTATAAAGACTTACTAGATTAGAGAGATGCGGCAAGTAGGTAAACAAGTAGGACATAAAAATTCCATGCAAACAAAATGCCACAATGGATCAATGAGAACAAACAGCATATCCAGTGAGAGGACCTGACATATTTCCTCAAGGTAAGGAGTTAAGTGTCATGAACAAGATGTATCTAAGGGAACTCAAAGGAATTTTTATTTTAAGAGGTTAACATTGAATTGGGCCAGAACTGAGGAGGACTTGCTGGGTAATAAAATGAAGAGTCCAAAATAAAGCAAAAAATTACAGACATACATATAGCAAAAGACACAAATCTAGGAAAATAAATATATTTGGGGGATGCTGAGGTTTCTAGTTTGGTCAAGGTATGGAGTACATATAGAAAAGTATCCTAAGAGAAAGCCAGAGAGGGAATCTGGCTAAGCACACACAGGGCCTTGCTGCTGCTGCTGCTGCTGCTGCTGCTGCTAAGTCGCTTCAGTTGTGTCCAACTCTGTGTGATCCCATAGACGGCAGCCCACCAGGCTCCCCTGACTCTGGAATTCTCCAGGCAAGAACACTGGAGTGGGTTGCCATTTCCTTTTCCAATGCATGAAAGTGAAAAGTGAAAGTGAAGTCACTCAGTTGTGTCCTACTCTTAGCGACCCCATGGACTGCAGCCCACCAGGCTCCTCCGTCCATGAGATTCTCCAGGCAAGAGTACTGGAGTGAGGTGCCATTGCCTTCTCCGAATAGGGCCTTGAGCACCAAACAAAATAAATTTCTATTTAATTTACAGACAATGGGAATTGAAGAATATTTCCTTAAAATGCAGGTGGTTAATGATGCCAAGGAAACCATTTAAAACCGGATCCTTGTAATAGTGATAATAACAAACTAATAACTTGTTTTTCAATTACTTCCAAATTTCTCAGGATCATAGCGACTCTGAGCTTATAATCATTTGATGATCTCAACGGAACATTATCTGAGCATAATAAAATGACTAATAAACTATTTAGATAATCAAGAGACTAAATATTAATTTGTAGTCATTTTTCATTTTGCTTATGATTCTTTAAACCCCTCCTGCATGTTTCATCTACCTAATGAGTCTGCACTTGCTACCAGTCTATCATGTAACAAGGCTTTCCAATTTTCCAATTCTCTTAATAGCCAGTACACAAAATGCTGATTTCAGGCAGTAATATCTGTGACCATCTGGTTCTACTTCACCATTTCTTCTTCACTATTCAGCTACCAACTACGGAGAACTTCAGATATCACTCTTCAGATTGGTAGACAGTCAGCAAAACAGAACCACGGAGAAATTATTGAGATGTCTGACTCCAGTGCCAGAGTTGAACAAATGGATCAGACAGATAAATGGTCTCTGGACCCATCTGCAGTCAGTCCTGAGTTACAGCAGCAAAAAACCCCTCTGAACAAATTCCAGCATGGCTCTTTGAAAGCAGCACCTGGAACTATAAGCCTGTTTTTGCTCTTTTGCCAACTAGCTATGTATTTTTGGTCAAGTTACTTTAATGCATGGGGCTTTCCTAAATCTATACAGTGAAAGGATTAGACTAGGTCCCCAAGCAAAAAAACAAAATCCATTCATGTCTCTTAACTGTCAGCTGAAGGCTCCCGTTTAAGAACAGCCAGAATTCCCAGAAAGATAATTTTCCCCCAGCAGCAGCATCCTGTCCTTGACCACTGCCAGAAGAGCATCCTGTTTTAGCTTCTCTGTTGTCTTGTTTCTTTGTCTGGGTTTTTTGTTTGCTTGTTTTAAAGTTTTTATTTTATAATAGAGTCAGTTGATCAACAATGCTGTGTTGGTTTCAGATGCACAGCAAAGTGATCCAAATACAAGTGATTCTATTCTTTTTCAAATTCTTTTCCCATTTAGGTTATTACAAAATATTGAGCAGAGTTCTCTGTCCTATGCAGTAGGCTCTTTCGGTCATCTATTTTAAGTAATTAAGTCCCCTATATACAAACTTTCAAGTTGCAAACTTCAAAGATGTGAATTGGCATTCGTATGCCAATCAGGTAAGTCAATTCACATGTCTAGTATACAGTCACATGAGAGTATCCTCCACAAGTGGAGTCCTTCCGTGTACTACACAGTACTGTATAGAGTACCGAAGGACTGTATCTGTATTTCAAGCCCAGATGTCCAGAAGCAAGCAGAAAAGCAGCAGTGAAATAGATGCACTGTACTGTACTTTTTGAAGTACTATACTGTAAGATTAAAAATATTTTAATTTTGTGTTTGTTCTCTATATATTATTTGTGTGAAAAGTACTATAAACCTACTGCAGCAGAGTACTACAAAGCCAATTGTGATAGTTGGACCCTAGGCTAACTCTATTGGACTTATAAGCAAATTAGACTTAGAGCTGCACTTTCAGAAGGAAACGTGTTCTTATGTAGGGGACTTACTCTACAGCACAGTGTACACGTTAATCCCAAACTTCCAACCTACCTCTTTCCCCTCACCCTTCTCCCCACCATAAGTTTTTCCTCTGTAAGTCTGTTTCTGTTTTGCAAATAAGTTCAACATATCTTTTTTTTTTTTAGATTCAACATATAAGCAATCTTGTATGATATTTGTCTTTGTCTGACTTACTAAGTGAAATAAGTCTGTTGGCTTATGTTGGGTTCCCCAGGTAATGGTCTCTGATATTATTTGAAATGCATGTGGTTTATTAGGAAGTTGCTTGCGATCACACTTTGGAAAGGCAAGGGAGAAGACAGACGGGGCTGGGACAGAATTTGGTCTGTAATACAGTTGCAATACAGGACTCAGCCAAGCCCATGGGGAGTTTTAGACCCAAGACGGTTCTTCAGAGTTGTTTCAAGTTACACCCCTGCCTGGAAAGATCATTGGGTGGGGGCTGTTTCCTTGCCCTGGGTGAGAATAGTTTTTGGAGAAGCACTGAGCCAGGCTGGGAGTATGAGAATTGATCCTAGAGGGGCCAACTACACAGAAGCAAACCAGCCA